>PYSQ01000066.1:45454-97800 GCA_003049435.1 Nakataea oryzae | reverse complement strand
GGTGCAGCAGCAACGACCTACAAGCGCCCGGAACCCATTGGCCGGCGCAGGAGGTCCCTGATCTCCATCCTCGACATGTCTGACGAAACGAGACAACTGAATAGTGTGAGGTAGTAGTCACAAAACGAGGCGTTGCTAGCGTGGAGCCCAGGCGAGTACCGTTGGTGCTTGGTGCTCGACTAGTGGTGCTGGTCCCGCCCGAGCGCCATATTGGCGCTCAAAGAGGCAACAAGTGGGCTCATGGCTCGCCTGCCTTGCCGTGATAGCCAGCCGCTCTCACCGCTCCGCTATATTAGATAAATGGGCCAGGGACTAGAGACTTCTCCGGTCCCAGCAATGCACGTGGGCGACAACGACGGCCATCAAGATCTCAAGGGAAAATTGCCTCAGTCAACAGTGGCGCCAACATCCTTACTGACGCAGCATGAGGGAGGAATGGCTCCGCATCCTGCGCACGCTGCATGCTGCAGCAAAACAAAAACAGGACCCGAGACAGGAAAAAAAACATCGAGTCCACCAGACTTTGATTGGCTGTTCATCACCAAACGAAATAGTGGGAGGGTATAGCTCGCCGCTAGGCCTGCATGTCCGAGTAGGCATGCAGGCGCATATGCACGCTTGCAAAAAACGACAGGAGCTTGAAACAGAGTGAGGCGTTCAGTAACGGTAGATATGTGATAGTTTGTGGGTATTTATAAACCAATGACAAACGGCCGCCACCGGCCGCCGCCTCACTAATTTCCAAATCGTACGAAACCAGGCAGTGATGTTACCTGGTCCATATATGCTTCTTTTATACTCTCGTGTCCTGTGCGAGGAAGCAGAGGGGAAAAGCAACAAGAAAAACATAACGAGAAGAAAAATCCCGCACGCTCGAATTTGATTTGCGCACAACCGCCGCCGCCAGACTCCAGTAGAAAAATGCGTGCCATCCCATGTACTCCCAATACACACGTGCGATACTTTCTGTACCCGCCCAAATGGAGAAAAGAAAACGGACAGGGATCTTATCATCAACCACAACAGACAGGCTCTCTGATATGGAGCGACATAGTAGAAAGATGGAGGACAAGGAAAATAGAAATATAACAGGGGGGGAGTAAACATGTCCATACTCGGCATCATCGGATGGCCATGGACGCGCTGCTGCCCTTGAAGACCAGCGTGGCGTGTTTGCCCCTGACAACTTCGCCCTCGGCGGTGTTGGTCATGGTCTTTGCGGCATTGCCGCAGCCCAGGTCTCTCATCCTGCCAGTCGAGATGTCGTAGATGCAGCCGTGAACCTGCAGGTCGCGGTCCCGGATGGCCTCCTGGATGTTGGGGTTGGCCATCAGGGTCTGGCAGCCGGCAATGACGTTGAGCTCGGCGATGCGAACGCCGCGCGCCTTCATGTCAGTGATGCTGCTGAGCTCCTGGGCGTTGGCAAGGCGGATGGCCTTGAGCGGTGTCAGCCAAGTGTCGAGCACGCCGCCGACGCGCGAGTCGGCTAGCGCGGCGTTGGCGCCACCGCAGAAGGTGTGTCCGCACAGCACGACGTGCTTGACCTTGAGGTGCATGACAGCATACTCAATCACGGCCGACGTGTTGATGTCGGTCGCTGAGATGATGTTGGCAATGTTGCGGTGCACAAAGACATCGCCGGGCTGCAGCCCCAGGATCGTAGTCTCAGGGCAACGCGAGTCGGAGCAGCCTAGCCACACTGTCGGAGAGTGGATTTGTTAGCGGGGACCGCCATACGACTCGTCGGCCACGCAGAGGCGAGTGCCTAGCGTGGCGCGAACTTGCGGGCTGGTGTCTCAGAAGTTACTGGGAGGTGCCGTGTGCCGATCCGGGGTGCACCATGGCGCTGGCCAAACACAGCCCCGTCCATGACCAAGACTTGATGCACAACGGACACACGGAAAAGAAAAAGAAAACTCACGGATCTGAGGCCACTGCCCACTGGCCAACTTGGGGAAGAAGTTCGGGTTCTGGTGAGCTTTGTAGCCCGCCCAGGCCGAATTCGAGCTCATGGAATACTGGAAGACATCCTCTGCAAGTCCAACAAACTCCGAAGTCAGGGGCTTGGCCAGCTGGTGGAGTGACAAAACTCCGAACGTCCGCCGGGGGGTAGTGGCTGCTTCGGGGCGTGGGTTTGGTGCACTCACGGTTGTTTGCCATTTTGAGGGAGACCGAGAGCTGCGCTCGCGCGGATGCAAACTCGAGTTACTGAGCAGGAATCCGGAGGAAGCCAGAGGTGATCCGACGATGTCGACAGCCGAGTCGAGGAGACGAGCAGGGTTTTATATGCCTCCCGACAGAAGGGAAATGCGTTTGTCCCTCTATCGTTTCCACGCAGCGAGCCCTTCGGATTGCGTCAAAACCAAGCTGCGTTGCTGGGAGGACCCAAGACGGTTGCGGAGTTAGCTCGGACGGGGGTCGGTCGTCTTTGTCCCATTGGCATGGGCAGCTTGTACTTACCCAGGAGGGCAGGTATGCAACCTTCCCAGAACGACGAACAGCAGACCTGACCTGACAATACCCTGACACCAGCGTGACCCAACGAGGTTGGACCTTCCGACCGACCGAAGAGAGCCAAGAACTGGGGTAAAGGAAGTCCGTCTTGTTTCGCGGGCGCGTTTCCGGATTCGGAAGCGAAAACCGCTGGAATTGTTGGAGGCACGAAGGCCAAAAAGAGGTCGCGCGGGGGGAGCGGGATAGCGCAAGAGAGCTCGGAGTAAGGGACCGAAAGAAGATTGAAAAAAAAAATATAGACTGGTAGTAATTATAAAAAGAAAGAGGAAAAAACCCAAGCGATGCAGATAACAATGGCTTTTAGGGTTCTCTGCCCTTTTCTCTCGCTCAACGCTTTTCCTTTGGGGACAGGGTCGGTCCGTGTGGTTGAGGGGCGCCAGGGACGCTGACAGTGTTATTGCACAAGGGCTCGTTCGCTTAGGGTATATCGATGGCGCGTTCGGTGCAAACCTGAGGCAATACCGCCAGTATGCCAGGAGGAAATGAATAAATGCAAGACGAAAGAGAGCAGCTCAGGCAAACATCCAGCCGCCCGTGGGGAGCGGGAGACGAGGCCTGTTATAGTTATGGATAACAACATGCCCGCGGCGGGGACCCGGCCCAGCCCCAGGCTTCTTCTGGCAGTCCCCGAGCGAACAAGGCCCCTTGGGGGGGGAGACAAGGTAGACAAGAGATAGACAGGGGTGTGCGCGAGCGCGCGGCACTACCGCCCACTCTGCGTAACTAGATGCGGGCAGAGATAGGAAGCCAAGGATGCGTATCATCGACGCAGCTGAGGCTTGCCTACAGCCGTGTCGGGGAGCAGGCCAGGTGGGAACCGCTCGGGTTTGCCTCAATGGGATGAAACAGGGGACACCGGCGAGATGGTCCAGATCTCGAGCAAGGCAAAAAGCCGCATTGCTGCGCATAGGGAAGCACACACATACATGGCAGGATTGCCATCGCAGGTGTCTGCGGCACAGGGAAACCCGCCATCTGGATCAGGGTGGCATGGGGATGGGGATGGCGATGGGGGAGGCCATGCAGACGGGGGGGGCCTGGTGTCGGGGGCTTGCTGGCTTCGACAGAGCACACAGACATGGGCCCAGGGTGTGGAATTGCTTCAAAACACTTGCAGTCCCCCTGTCGACCCCACTCCCTGAACTGGGGTTCCAGAGAGAAAGCGGTCAAGTGGGAAAACGGCGGATGGGTAATTGCGTATGGGGCATGACGCTGCGCATGCTGATTGCTGATGCTGATTGTTGAGGCCCCCCCCCAGGGCTCTGTCCGCCCTCGCCTATGCGCCGACCACCACCTTGAATCTCGAGCGCGCGTTGTCACCTCGGCATCCCGCCTTCAATCCAACCCCCCGCCCCCCATTCACCTTATCAGCCACCAGCTCATTGCATGCACACAGATGCCTTGGGAGCTTCAGGAGGAGCACGGCCGCTAGCCGTCGCACAACCTACGTCGGAGAACAATCGAGCCCGACTTGGCACCCTCGACTTGAAGCCGGCAGAAAATAGAGAAAGCAAAAAAGGGGGCGCTGAAGTAATGACTAATAATCAATAATAAATAGACAAAAAAAGCAAAATCGAGAATTCGGTGCCAGCGAAGGGTTCAGGGTCTGACTTTTGAATCATGGGCTGTTTTATCCCCATTTCGATTCCCGCCATGAAGGATGCGATCCAAAAAACATTCCCATTCTCGCCCAGCCAGCCTGTCTTAACCACCATCTCGTCTGCGCGGACATGTCCTGCCAAGTCCAGACAGACTTAACCCACAACATCTGAGCAGCTGCACAACCCAATGTTTGTGACTGTTTGTCTCTCACTGTGTGCGTGTGCGTCCGCCATCGCCATCCGTGCACCCCCCCGGACAGTTGCTTGCCATGCTACGCTATGTGCATAGCCAGAGCGGGCGTCGCTGCGGAAGGCAAAAAACCCCGACAAGCCCGCCGCGACAGCGAGGATGCCTGGATCTCCAGATCCAGGCAATAGTAGCCGGCTGCCCTGGGAGCCTACTTAGTCAACCGATGGGCCCTTGCGTCCTCGTGCTTGTCTGCCCAGGCGCGCCGCGGTCATGTGGACCTTCTTTTCTCAACTAAACGAGCGAGCTCATCTTACTACCTACCTACTGCACTCCACGTACGAGACGATCTTTCACTCTTGTTGCGCGTCCGACCACAGATTTGAATACTGCACACATGTGACCACGCATGCACTTTACGAACTCCATTGGTCCCCTATACATGGGCCCGTTTCCTGCGCTTGGCAGCTTGGCTCTTGGCAGTGTTTTACCCATTCCCCGGACCAGACCAGTGCTACCTACCAGCTGCCGGGCCAAGCCAAAGGGGCTCGAGCGGACGGTGTCACATTCGGGCAAGCAAAAACGAGGGATACCTCGAGAGACGGAACAGAGAGCCCGGAGACGGCGCGGGCAGCAAGCAAGTGTTGAAAGTACCATTGCGCAATAACCTTTTGTGCCAGTCCAGGACGCCGCCCAAAATGCAAATACCCCCACGCCGTTCAAGGTACGAAGAATCAATCATCTAATATAGGCGCTTTAGACCTTGATGGCAGACTCGAGGGCCTTCCTCTTCTTCTCAGTGCGCTGCTGGGCCTTGAAGCCCATGATGCCACCACCCCACTTCTTGCGCGACTCCTCAGACTTCTCCAGGTAACCGTCCTTGATGGCAGAGATGAGCTTGGACAGCTCGCTCTTGTCCTCGGACCGGACCTCGGTGATGGCGAGGACCGCAGCGGTCTGGCGTCAAAGCAGTTAGCAATTTGTCGTGTAAAGCTAAAACTAGGCACAGGGAAACAGAACGAACCTTCTTGTGGACGACGGTGCCGAGCCTGGCCTTGCCCTTGATGATGGCGTAGGGGACACCCATCTTGCGGCAGAGAGCGGGCAGGAAGACGACGAGCTCGACGGGGTCGACGTCGTTGGGGATCAGAACCAGCGAGGCCTTCTTGTTCTCGATCAGGCCGACAACGTGGTTCAGGCCGTACTTGACCGTGTAGGGCTTCTTGCTGACGTCCTCCTTCTTCTTGCCCTCCTTGACGGCGGTAGCCTCCTTGAGGAGACGCTCCTTCTTCTCGGCCTTGGTCTCAGGGCGGTACTTGTTGAGGAGCTTGAAGGCCTGGGCGGCCGTGTTCTTGTCCAGGACGTGCTGGAACTGGGCGAGCGCCGGCGGGACCTTCAGGCGGAGGCTGAGGATCTTCTTCTGGCGCTGGAGACGGACATACTCGGGCCACTTTATCATGCGCGACAGGTTGCGCCTGGGCTGGATGTCCTGGCCGATGCCGAAGTTACGGCTGCGCTTCTCGAGAAGAGGGTTCTGGAGACGGGGCGGTCGGAGATGCCAACTGGTAAGTATGTCGACATCGGGGGGCATGCGATCCAGGGAGCGCACTGGGCTGGAGAGGAGACGAGAGCGTGCAACTATGCAGACGTACCTTGGGGGTCTTCTTGCTGGCCTTTCCCGAAGAGAAAGGGGCCGGCGCCACCTTCTTACCAGTCTTAGGAGGCTATCATTGAGGAAAGAAGACATCAGCAAATGGATTCCATTGACTGCGGTCTTCCTTGATCTCTAAAGAGCCCGCGAGACGGCATTTCTGCACGTCGTCACAGGGCTCAAGCCAAGTCTTCACCAGTGTCCGAAGACAGGCTGGCGGAAAACAGCGAGCGCCGCCCGACCGAAGTCTAGGGCTTGATGCTCGTGTTTGCTGCTCGATGCAGTGCGCATTGTAGCGCGATCGAAGCGATAGGCGAAGGCAATCAGCTTCTTACCATCTTGATCGTGGGTTGTCGTGTCCCGGGTCGTTACAAAAGTGAAGGATGGGCCGAGAGAATCTGCTGAAGGAGGAGATAATTTTTTTTCGTTTGAAGCAATCGCGGATGCACATAAAGAAAATAAATCAATCCGTTAGGGTTGATCGGGAGAACTCCGGGCCGCTGGTTGTGGTTCAGAGTGGGGGGGAGGGGACGACGCCCTGCGCAGTGGGCGGGCTGGCATTTATGTAAGCAAGAGGCTTCCTGGTGTGCATGACTCCCAATTCGAGACGATGACTTGAACGGAGGGGGCCAGAAGTCGATCAGGATTTGCTTCGCTCATGTTGAGAGGCACAACAAATCCCTGGAGCAGATGAACAGAGCGGGTTGATACTTCCGGTAGCCAGCCGGCCGCTCAACTTCTGGAACGGACAAAAAAGAAAGAAAAAAAACAAGAAACGTTAAGGCGGCTGACTGCCTGCCTGTCTGTCCTTGACAAACCATTCCCATCGCTCAAGAACCCTGGCGCAGCTCACAAGATGGCACCGACCCCGTGTGCCATTTGCCATACGGAGCGGGCACTGATAAAACGACCAAAAAATCACCAGAAGCTCTGCAAGAAGTGCTTCATTCAGATCTTCGAGGACGAGGTACACCATACCATCACGTCCGCGGGACTTTTCTATCCTGGCGAAAAGGTCGCCATCGGCGCATCTGGGGGCAAGGACTCCACAGTGCTCGCCTCTGTGCTCAAGACATTAAACGAGCGCCACAAATATGGCCTCGACCTCGTCCTTCTCAGCGTGGACGAGGGCATCAAGGGATATCGCGACGACTCTCTGGAGACAGTCAAGCGCAACGCCGTGCAGTATGACATGCCGCTTAAAATCGTCGGCTATGACGAGCTGTACGGGTGGACCATGGATCAAGTCGTCGAAACTGTCGGCAAAAAGGGCAACTGCACATACTGTGGCATATTTCGGCGGCAGGCACTTGACCGCGGTGCCAAGCTCCTAGACATCCAGCACGTTGTCACAGGACACAACGCCGACGATGTTGCCGAGACGGTGCTAATGAATCTTCTCAGAGGCGACGTGGCTCGCCTCTCCCGAAGCACCAATATCGTCACCGGCGGTGCGGCATCGGACGTCAAGCGGAGTAAGCCGCTGAAATATGCCTACGAGAAGGAGATCGTTCTCTATGCCCACCATAAGAAGCTCGACTACTTCACGACAGAGTGCATTTACAGCCCGGAGGCTTTTCGGGGGAGCGCAAGGAGTCTGATAAAGAGTCTGGAAAAGGTACGGCCCAGCGCGATCCTGGATGTCGTGCGCAGCGGGGAGGACATGGCAAGGTTGGTTCCGAGTGACATGCCTGGCTCCTCATGCGAGTGCAAGGGAGACGAACAAGCTGGCGACGATTACCAGGGGGCCGAGTCCGGCGGATGCGGCTCAGCAAGCGGGCACGCCGCTCAAAGGGAAATGGCAGAGATGGAGGCCAGGCTTCGGCTTAAGCAAGATCAGAGGCCGCTCGAAACCGACTTTGGCGCGTTGGAGGCCGAGGAACGAGTGAAGGCCAACGCGAACATGGTATCGGTTCCACTAAAAAATGTGCGAACCAGGGACAAAGGACAGGGCGGCAAGATCACGAAGCAGGTGCTGGGCTCGTGCGAGAGGTGTGGCTACATGTCCAGTCAAGCCATATGCCAGGCTTGCAAGTTACTGGAGGGTCTCAACATGAATAGGCCCAAGATACAGATCGACGGATGTGGATAGAACAGGTAGGCTTCTGTAGAATTTGTTGGCATTGCCGTATACGCAGAGTCAAGTCCCTCGGCAACAAAAAAAATTGAAAATAAAAAAAATATCGGTGATCCGTACTGGCCAGGGCAAGATAGCATTTGACAGGTCTTCGCGATGATTTCTCCTGTAACAAACAAACTGCACAGCCTGCCGCAACCCCGCCTCCTGATAACGAGCGGCAATATTCCGGCCAGCCTGGTCTCCCTTCCGCTCACTCATTCTAAGACATCCGTTTCTCGGCCTAGGAAATAGGGCGCTGGGTTAGCCTGTTCAATGCCCGTGTAATGGAGCGCAGGCTTGAGGAGACAGGGCCATACCTTCCACGGGTTGTTCAGTTCGAATCCGGGTGGTGCTATGGGGTTATCGCTCTGCCCGCGCAGGAAGCCCGTGAGTCTCCGATCGCGGTCCATCACTGTGTATTACGGATTAGTAGAGGGTAGCTGGAAATCTAGCGGCCGGATTTTTGCCGACAAGTTGGACAGCAGCATACTTTGCTATACGATTGTTAGCATTCATGTCTTCCAAGCTGGGTCCGAGGTGGGGGATGGTGATGGCAACGCACTCTATCCCACTGGTCAATTGACCTCCGCGCCCTTTTCCCTCCATTTTGCATGTACTTCACGGTAGCCACACCGGCTCCGGAGACTCCAAACATCTGTTCCAGCAATCGGTCAACCACTTGAACGGGATCGTCGGGGTGAGGACTTGCGTGCGTACGGCAGTGATGATCGCATACGGAATCAGGGTCTCGAAAGGGACGGGCATCGTGGCGACGAGGTAGCGGATGACTGTGCCGGCTTCTCTAAGCGGTTCGGGGCGAGTGCGGAGCGGAGTTACTGTTGTGGTGGACGCCGGCAAGGTCCAATGCTTTGCTCGACTTGAGCCTCCTGTAGCGCAAGCTTCCCGTTGCTCACCAAACCTGAGCCGAGCATCACGCATTGAATTCTTGCGGCCTTAGGCTAGAAAACGACTGGAGCCAGCCGTCGTGCTGGATCCGCCAGGCAATGACAGGGGCTGCCCGCTGGGGTCCGAGGCGGACCCACCTGCCCGCATTCATCATCTGGGAGACTTGAGGTCGCGACGTCCCACCGTGGCCGCAGCTGTGGCGCCGAACAGCTTGGTCCGCGACGAGCGACGACCAACTCTGCAACCACACTTTGGCGACGTGCGCGTGAGCAGCCAGCTCAAATCCTGCGCAGCACCTTCCGAGATACTATCAACCTGGCGTTTCTCTTGGGGCCGCCTTGCTACAAGATTTCTTGCCTGTGTGCGCTTTTTTGCGCGTCTTCCCTACCGAACACAATCTCTAGCTTCGCGCCATCTTGACTGGAAGAACAACAAAGGTTCCAAAATCCTCATCGCGTGGTAACGCGCCCGCCACCCCTGTAATGCCGAACGATATCTGCCGTGCGCTCAGCAGGTCTACCAAGCTTCCCTGAGTATCCACTATACAACGGCCGCAGCACGCGCCCCAGCCGATCGACGCTCCCATCGACTCTACGAACACCTCGCGACCATGGCGAACGCGCAGCTCATGGAGGAGGAGCTCCAGCGGAGCGTGATGGTTTCAGACGGTGGCGATATTCAGCTTGGAGATCCCGAAAGTGATCATATAGATCCCCGCGCCTCCGAGGGCGCCTCTGATGCAACAATGGCCTCGGATATGGACGGATCTGCTGTGGTCGTCCAGAGCAGACGAGATGACGGACACATAGTCGAAAGCGTCGAGTCAGAACCCGAGGATGATGGCGATGAAAATGTGGATCAGGAGGGTGGTCTCGACGACGACGAGGACGACGATGAAGACGACGATAGCGAAGAAGACGAGGGAGATTCTGGCCAAGATGACAGCGACGTGTCCGATGACGAAAGCGAGGCCGACGAGGACGCAAGACACATCTCAGAGTCTCCCTCAGTGCGAAGAGCAACAAGTCCAAAAGAGCTTGAGGAAGAGGATGACGGCGAAGGTGTGGGTGCTGTCAAGATTAGGCCAGGCGAAACCGACGATGAAGACGAAAGTGATGACAGCAACCTCTCCGACGGCCAAAGTGAGAGCATTGCAGGATCGGACGGTGCAGCTGCTTGGGAAGACACGGTCGAACAGAACGAGGAGGAGGAAGACGAGGAAGAAGAGGAAGAGAACATACCGCTTGGAAAGTGCATGTTTTGCAAATATGGTGACGAGCGAGGGTCGTACCTGAGGTGTAGGAGCTGCGGAGAGAATTGTAGGTCAAACTCGATCACATCTGCCCTTACCAGCACGCCGTCAAGTCCATCTGAGCTAATATCTACCCTCGAAGCGCATGAGGAATGTGCAGGGAGCAACTCGGCGCCTGGAGACACAGCAAGTACGTTCAAAAGCGCCATTCTTTGTCGTCAAGTCACTCACCCAGCTCCCAAGACGGTGCGGTGCATATTGAGTCATGATGCTGACTCTCGATCTCAGATCCTGCCAAGTGGAAGTGCCCCGAGTGTGCCTTTGTTGACGAGGCCGTCGAGGGCGATGGTGAGGGAGAAGAGGTAGAGTCCCCCGTGGCCGGGGAATCTCCCTCCACAGCCCGAGGCGCGACAGCCCCAAAGATTTCTAGGGACTTGATGCCATCGCAGCGCGGTGCCGTCAACCCAGACTCACACTCTGTCTTCAACACTCTGGTGCTTGATGATGACCCTATGGATGGTTCCCGCGTATTACGAAAACGCAAGACATCTTCTATTGAGCCCGAGGAGAGCATCATCTCGCTGCGCAAGCGCCGCAAAGATACTCCCGAAGAACAGAATCCAGACGAGGATATCAATGGTGGCGCAGAGCAATCTACAAGGCCCCATTCGGCGCGCTCGCTAAGGGTCAAACCAGCCGAAGCTACAGCGTCAGCCATCATCGAAAAGAGGGTTCGTGGAAGCATCGTCGTCAAGTTCAAGGCCAGCCCTACGGAGCTTCGTCGAATCGACGAGCGCCCGCCTGTGGTTCCTAAGCGGAGTGGCGGCAGGTCCAGCAGCAGCAGGGCGGCAGGACGGTCCCGCACATCACGCAGCGCTGCACACGCGGCACCCCCGCTGACCGCGCCCTTTTCATCAACCACATTCTATCAGCCATTCTTCTTCGATAAGGAGACGGAGGAGCTCAAAGGCAAGCCGTATGGCGGCATCTTGGACGAGGCCGAGGCCGACACCTCCAAGACGTTCCCTCAGCCCGAGGACCGCAAACGGTTCGATGAGGCCAAGCAGAAAGCCGAGGAGGAATGGCGGCAACGCATGTTGGCCATGCAGGCCAGCGCAGATGTGCCTGTGAAGAAGGCCAAGAAGTCGTCTGGCCCCGCAAGCCAGATCGAGTGCATTGATTTTGGCGGCTGGGAGATCGATACCTGGTACGCCGCGCCGTACCCCGAAGAGTACAGCAGGAACCGAGTCCTCTACATCTGCGAGTTCTGCCTCAAGTACATGAACTCGGACTACGTGGCATGGCGCCACAAACTGAAGTGCCCTGCGAAGCACCCTCCCGGGGATGAGATCTACCGGCACGGCTCTGTCTCCGTCTTCGAGGTGGACGGCCGCAAGAATCCAGTCTATTGCCAGAACCTCTGCCTTCTAGCAAAGCTTTTCCTGGGTTCCAAAACGCTGTACTATGACGTGGAGCCGTTTCTGTTTTACGTGCTATGCGAGTACGACGAGTTCGGCTACCACTTCGTTGGTTATTTTTCCAAGGAGAAGCGGGCAAGCAGTCAGAACAACGTCAGCTGCATCCTCACGCTGCCAATACACCAGCGCAAGGGATATGGAAATCTTTTAATCGACTTTTCCTACCTCCTCACCCGCGTTGAGAAGAAGACGGGCTCCCCAGAAAAACCGCTCTCGGACATGGGGCTTGTGTCATATCGCAACTACTGGAGACTGGTGCTTTGCCAGTATCTGGCTGATCACGTCTCCGAGGACAAGTCAGAAACCACCGGCCTAAGTATCAAGCGGATTTCCGACGACACAGGCCTTACGCCCGACGACGTTATTGCGGCCTTGGAGGGGCTGAGGTGTCTCGTCCGGGATCCGCAGACAGAGATCTATGCGTTCCGGGTCGACCTAGCCTACTGCAAAGAGTATCTCGAAAAATGGGAGGCAAAGAAGTATGTGAAGCTTGATCCACAATACCTCACATGGACGCCGTACGTGATGGGCAGGAGCAATGCGACCAATTTCGAACTGGGGCCGGCGCTGAATGCCATTGCGCCGCGCGAGGAAGACGACGATCCAAAACCGACAGACCCTGCGATCAACATTCTGCCAACCGCCCAAGCATCCGTCGTGTTTGCTGCCGGCGCCACAAATGGTGTCGGCCACATGTCTGGTCCCGAAGTCGAGGGCGTGATTCTCGAATCGACCGAGACCAACGACATATCGGACAGGACCGTGGCTGTCGCTACCACGGGCACAGATGGACAGGTGGCCGGTGAGGCCCAGAAGGATGCAGCAATCACAGGCGGGGACGGCACGGGTAATGGTGTTCCGGACACTGGCCCGCCTGAGCCGAAATGGGTGGCTGCGTATAAATCCGTGCCCGTCACTCGCTTCCAGGTATACCCACCGATCTCGCGCCGTGTCGAGCGTCCACGTCCGGTGATTCGTGCACCACCAATACCGCAGCCAGTCACGCTTCCACGCCCCAAGCCACGGCGGCCACCTGGTGGTCGTAGGTCGACAACATCGACGTCAAAGCCAAAGAGCTCGACGACACGTGTTCGGAAGACGGGCGGCACAGGACGCGGGCCTGGTCGTTGGCCCAAGGGAACCAAGAAAAGCGACTATGGCAATGCGGACAGCGGGCCAGGACTACCACCCGCATGGATTGCCGCCAGGATTGCCGCTGAAAAGGCGAAGAAGTCCGCCGACGAGGAGGCCAAGGCAGCTTCCAAGTTGAAGGCTGCTGGAGATTCCGCAGGAGCTGAAGTACCTGAGCGAGAGGCTGAGGACACTGTGCAGGTGCAGACACCGACAGTCAAGGAGAAGTGAGCCGTCAGGTGAGAGACGACTCAAGTTTAAAAAGTAGTGAGGGAAACAAGGCGTTCTTGCTCGCGCTTTCGGCATAGAATAGCTGGTGCGAACCCTGGGGAAGCAGTATCCCCTTATCCCGCTTTGTAAGTTGCTGGCGCAGATATTGTTACGGTGTAGGACAGGGTGTGTTCAACTCGATTTCCTTTATTTTCTTGGTGCGGTTTGTTGGTTCGTTTATCAAGACAAGGTCCTTTGACGGGTCGCGCTATCTTACCTTCTTCTTTCCTCTAAATCTTCCCTGTTGATCAACCTTTATTACCTGAGTTCTTGGTGCGCCTCGCAAATACGATACCCACAATGATAGGAGCAGAGAAGTCCAAAACTATAATACTCAAGGGCTGTTCTGCCAACACATATCGATGGGTGTGCATTGCCGTGTTGTTTCTCAGATGAACAAAGGTTCAAACTGGGTTTGTGTAGACGATGTACTTGTACTTCTGCTGTAGGATAGGGAATGCTGACGTTAATCATGGAACAGCCGTATTCCCGAATGCTTGTAACACAGAGGGTGGTTTCTTTGAGGAAGATACCATTCTTTGATCAACCAATGCGCCTATTTCCTCGAAACGCCTAATAAGAAAACAAGAAAACAAACAGTGCTGTGTAAGCCTGTTCATGGTCGCCCGTGTTTTTGCGGACCAAAGTGCCTGCGTATTCAAGAAACTATACCCTATGCTCCCTTGCCTTTTGTTGCCTTCCTCTTTTCGCTCACCCGCTGTTTATTGAACTTCCTTTGGCGGGGGTGGGTGATGATGCTTTTTCTTCAGTGATTTCTAACTGGAATCCCTAGGCAATGCAATGCGACTGTGCCACCACTGGAGACATGGCCTCTTGGCAAAGCCCACCCTGTACAATTGTCTTGGGTAATTACCTACATAAACACCGGCCTGTCAGAATGTTATACCTTGCTTATGTATGTAGCATACGTCATGCTGCTCCGGTTCATGGGTTCATGAGAGCTAGAATTATTGTCGCGCATTACACCGCCACGTGCACCAATGCGTAAAATTGCCGTTTCTTTGCTGCAATAGGACAGAGCTTGATCGGCTCACGGCGGATGGGGAGAAGCCGCGCAGGGGATTCGTCATGGCCAAAGGTGTAGGTGTGTGTGCTCGCCACTTTGTCTCGTCAGCCACCGGTGAGAAGGCTGCACTGGAATCAATGCGCGCGGCGCGGGCAGGATGGGGAGTTATAGGTGGTGCATATGCTTGCGCACATGGTAGCAAACATATAATTATTCCCAGTTGTTTGCTGGGTGTTTTGCACGCCTCTCTGAAACGTCTACGCTTGTTTCTGCAGCCACCGGGGGGGGGCGGCATTTGAGGCCTTCCGGGTTGGCACGCGGGACATGCAGAGAAGAAGAAGAAGAACAAGAAAAAAAGGCGCACTATTTATAGAGATCGGCGGGGGGAAACACGTTCAATAATTGTACCAAGCCTGAAGGTGTCTGGAGTAGGATGCGTGGATGCTCATGTGCAGCTAGCTGGTGGGAACCACCGTGCAGTGCGGACCCCTGGGAGCAAGCACGCCGTTAGCCAAGCAGCACGCACCCCAAATCCTGGCAACCTGTCCGCGACTCCAATTCAAGCCCCCTCCCCCCATCGCTCTGAACCTCTGAGCTGCGACCAACCGCCCGAGCGACCGACCAATTTAAACCAAAAGCAAGGTACCGAAACCAATCCCTTGGAGCACAACGATATTGGTCTTTAGCAAACGCGCGCCTTTGTCCGCACCGAGAGTCGCGAGGCGGGAGACTTCGGATTTCCACACTTCGAATTGCACGCATTCGTTGCCAACATCACACCGACGGCGCGCGCTGTGTTCCAAGGCAGGACAGGAGACCCAGTGGCTGGCCGGCTGCGATAAGATTGCCTGCGCTTAGCCCGCTCGCCCGCCTACCACCTAACACAATTCCCAGACGTCCTGTTCCGGCCACCTCGACACGACAACATCCCCGACCCGACGTTATCACCGTATCCGATCTGCTGAGGTGTCGCCGCCCTAGCGCTAGTGCATCCTGCGGCCGGTCTATCTCATCCCCAGCATCCCATCACGCGACCTTGGCCTTTGCTCTCTAGGACCCATCGCGTCGCCGCCGCCAATCCTCAAGATGTCGAGGGTAATGAGGAGTGTCAAAAATGTCACCAAGGGGTACTCCAATGTCCAGGTCAAAGTGCGCGAAGGTACGTTGCCCCTCGCGTTCCTGGCTGCGAGACGGAGACGGCGTTTGGGAACAATCCAAGCTGACGTGACGACACCTGGACCCTCCAGCGACCAGTAACGACCCATGGGGCCCTACCGGGACTCAGATGAGCGAAATCGCCCAGCTCACCTTCAACTCGTACGCACCGCGAACCCCTTCCACGCCCTCGCTTCCATCTAATGGCCCTGCAAGATCGCTCACAAACTACTATGCAGGTCGACCGAGTTCTACGAGATCATGGACATGATAGACAAGCGCCTCAACGACAAGGGAAAGAACTGGAGACACGTCCTCAAGGCTCTCAAGGTCCTTGACTACTGTCTGCACGAGGGCTCTGAGCTGGTCGTTACCTGGGGAAAGCAGAACATCTACATCATTCGGACCCTGCGCGAGTTCCAGTACATTGACGAGGATGGCCGCGATGTCGGTCAAAATGGTGAGTAACATCGATGCCTCGCGGATGCCCTCCCCGGGCACCGGCATGTTGCCCGCACCCGATCGTCCTGTGTAGCGTTGCGGTGGCTAACGGCGTGAACAGTACGGGTGGCTGCCAAGGAGCTGACTGCTCTGCTCGGCGACGAGGAGAGACTGAGGGCCGAGCGCAGCGACAGGAGGACATGGAAGTCGCGCGTGACCGGGCTTGATGAATACGGACCACAGAACCAACATGACCATCACCCCGGACCTTCGCGGGCGCCTCGAGAACGTCCAGTCCGCCAGACCGACGAAGACGACGCCGAGTATCGCCTGGCACTAGAGGCCAGCAAGTACCAAGAAGAGGAGGACCGGAGGAAACGAGAGAGCCGCCAAGGTCACGAGTCGGAGGACGACGACCTTGCCAAGGCCATCAAGCTCAGCAAGGAGGAGGAGGAACGCCGCCGACAGGAGCTGGAGGCATCTAACAACACCACATCCATCTTCGATGAAGACCTCATCCAGGTCACCCAGCCGCAGCCGACCGGCGCCAACCAGGGATACACCCAGGGAAACGCCGTCGACTTCTTTGCGAACCCGATTGATCAGAGCCAGATGCAGGGCCAGCCCGCTGGCTACATGGCCAACGCCTATACCGGATTCCAGGCTCAACCTACAGGGTTCCAGCCGCAGCCTACTGGGTTCCAGAACGGTTTCCAGAACGGCTTCGGCGTTCAGCAGCCCACCGGCTTTGACCCCTATGGTCAGCAGGCAATGCAGCAGCAGCCTTTCCAGCCACAGCCCACGGGATTCAACCCGTATGCCCAGCAGCAACAGCAGCTCCAGCCGCAACAACAGCAGACAGAGTCGCCGCTGCATGCTGGAAGCAACAACCCGTGGGCCACGAATAACAACAGCCAGCAGCAGGCGTTACGCCCGATGCAGACCGGCTCCAACAACCCATTCGCGTCGAAGCCGCAGCCATTCAAGGCCCCGCCGATGCCCATGTTGGGCAGCCTGCCGGAGCAGAAGACTCTTTCGACTTTCCAACAACAACCATCTCCCTTTCAACCACAGCAGCAGACTTCCTTCCCCCAATCATCATTTTCTCCTGCACCGCCGCAGCAGCAGCAGCAGCAACAGCAGCCACAGAAGGAGCTTAGTGAGCACGAGGCGCGTCTCAACCAACTGCTCGCTAACGGCGACGGCATGGACACTTTTGGCAATGTGGGGCAAACACGCATCCCCGCCCAACACACGGCTCCAGGAACCTTCGTCAACAGCGCCGGGGCGGGCGCCACGCGGCTTACGGCCGAGGCGACGGGCAACAATCCGTTTTTGCGAACGCAGTTCACGGGGATGCCCACGGTCTCGTACGGCGGGCAGCAACAGATGCCGGCGGCCACAGGGCCGGCGGGCATGAACAGCGGCTTTGGCTCTTCACAAGCGACCAACAACCCGTTCGCCGCCAGGCCACAGCAACAGCAAACGAACCAGGGTGACCTAATCCAGTTCTAGGAAGATGGTCAAGATCCGGATCGAGATCAAAGCGAAGGAGCAAGGAAACAATTAGGGGTGATAGGGGTGAGGTGAATCCCTAAAGGAGAGGAGTGTTTACATATTCACATATCAGTTTTTTTTATACGCCGTCGCGTCAGTTTCTCGTCAAGGTGGAGGGGATGTAAATTTGTCTGTGTTGTGCACTTTCTTTTGTTTCTGAGTCCATCTGTGCACGCGAAGAAGAAAAAAACCCCAAGGGCTGGGCGGCTGTTGCTCTTTGCCGTTCCTTTTTTTATTTTTATTTTTTTGTTGTTGTCGTTGTTTGTTGGCATCCGCGGATGCGCGAGAGAATATATTTGGGACAAGCGATTTCTAGGGCTGGGCTTGTGAACTCGCGTGCTTTGTCGTGGAGCAGCATGAGACGTGCGGCTTGATTCTATAAAATATCGCACGTTCGCTGCTACTTGAAGAGACCGCCGTGTCCATCACATGTGAGTGGTACAAACGCCTGGAAATAGACTGAAACCAATATAGGCACCCAACATCTAGACCTAGTATCGATGGTCGGGCCGGTTGATGGAATGAATCTCACTACTCTCGGCTCCAGCTGTTAGCGTACCCGCCTGGCTCCCGCGCTGAATGCTCCTCTGGCATAGAAGGCTGGAAATCTCTCGTATATCGTCAACCACCCTCGGGTCCCGCTAGGCAGGGCGTTCGTTCTTGTCACGGATCGCGCCCCCAATTGGGTGGATTGTAGTTTTCAGGGGAAAGGGGTCAGCATTTGAGACAAGGCAGATTGAGAAATTAGTCATATTGTCGCTGTGGAAGTCACAAAGGCCAGGCAGCAGCGTCACATGACGGCAAAGAGGACGGATGCTGACAAAAACACGACAAAACATGTACTCCCTGGTGGTCTATAAAGACCTCCACCAATTCCCTGCTGTTGTACCCAAGCTCTGTCTTGCTGGCTGCACCTCGAGGCAGTGACTCCTGGTTTTGGATGGTACTCACTCACAAGTCTGCTTGCATGCGGTCTGTCGCGATATTATGAGTGCTTGACCCTGTAGGGATTAGGAGGCAAAGTTCAATAGGACCAATCACAGGTCCCACACTCCTGTCCTGTCTTCGGGCTGCCCGTTGCTGAGCTCGTGTGTGCTTGCTGCCCAAAGACCTATCAGATTTGCGTGCTGCTGAGTGGAGCATCCAGAAAGCACACAGCTCGCCTGGCCCGTGCGCGACCCGCAAGTTTGTGCTACGCTGGTTGGCCAGTTGGTTCTGCTCCCCTGGCTGGGCCCCATCACACCTGGCAAAGCAACGCGCCCACTCGCTTCGGCTGCTCTGCTTTCTTAGTAGCATTTTGTCCATCTACCACCAAACAGCTCAAGGTGTTCCGGGAAGCTTTGAGCAGCAACCGACAGTCTGCATAGCAGGCCCGCTCCCCTAGAGCGCATTTCCGTTCATTTGCTTAATAACCGCGTCTTTCATCACGCGGCGCTCTTTGTCTACAGTTGATTGCCAGACAGTAACTGGGAAGACGGTTGGGATCCGAGTTGACATCCTGCGCTTTGGTGTGCCAGCCTCCGCGGTGCGACCTCGCGAGAAAAAAAATCCGAACCCCAACCTCACGCAACCCGACGAGGCCCGCCCGGCACGCGCTCTGCGCATGGCCTACAAGAGACACACTGCGCATGAGGGAGAGGCTTATTAACTTCGTCTTAATCTTGAATCCGACTCTGGCGTCGGTGGCCTGGTTTTGACGCGTCGAGCCGCGCGCTTCACCCTTCTGCCGGCCGCTTCTCACCTCGCCATCAACCCAGGCCTCACCTTTTGCGCCACAGCCCTTCATCGTCGTCAACCATGTCGTTCGGCTCTGGCGGCTTTGGCTTCGGCCAGAATAATCAGACTCAGCAGCCGTCGGGCTTCGGAGGCTTCGGATCTAACACAAACACCACTTCAGGTACGTCTTCGTCTGCTTGCTCCCAACTCTCTTTGCCCCCAAACCCCATCTATTTCGACGCGTGCCACCACCCTTGACGGCACCTCTGCACACTCTCCCGCGCTCCCAGCGGCTGACCAAGCTACCTTGTCGTCGCAGCCTTTGGTCAAAACACGAGCTCGGCTTTCGGATCCAACACCAACAATACAGGTGGCGGAGGCTTGTTTGGTGGTGGTGGTGGTGGTGCCACTGGCGGCTTTGGAAGCACAGGCACGTCTTTGCCTTTCCCTCACATCGTGTCATGCATCCCAATGTGACTAACATACCTGAAATCCAGGCGGCGGCTTCGGATCCACAGGAACCAGCGCGTTCGGCGCAAAACCTGCATTCGGTGCGGCCACGACGAGCGCCGGTGGTCTTTTCGGCAGTTCCACTACGACGACGGCCGGGCCATCCACCTTTGGCGGGTTTGGCTCAAACACAAACACCACAACCACCGGCTCCAGTGCGTTCGGAGGGGGCTCGTCGCTGTTTGGAGGAACCAAGCCCGCATCTGGCTTTGGCACAGGCACCACAGGCACCACCGGCGGCACATCTCTTTTTGGATCTGGCGGCACCAGCGCATTCGGAAATGCCGCTGGGGGGGCCTTTGGGGCGACCGCCAATCCTGGAATCGGCACCAACATTGGCGAACCCCCGGGAACCAACGTAGTCCCATTCCAGCCGACAGTGGAGAAGGAGGCCAACAACGCGACGCAGCAGAGCTCGTTTCAGAACGTGCTGTTCATGGAGCCATACAAGAAGTTTTCCGCAGAGGAATTGCGACTGGCCGACTATACTCAGGGGCGACGCTACGGTAATGCCGCTGGCGGGGGTGCCTTTGGCGTAAACTCCAGCTTCGGGTCCGGAGGCTTCGGCGCGACCAACAACGCGACGTCCACTGGATTTGGTGCCACATCAACGACTGGCACTGGAGGTGGTCTCTTCGGAAGTGCCGCTACCAACGCACCTGCCACTGGAGCCTTTGGCCAGTCCTCGGGCACCACGGGCGCGTTTGGCAGTGGTGGCAGTTCTCTGTTTGGCGCAACCAGCAAACCGGCCACAACAGGACTCTTTGGTAGCGCTGCAACCTCTCAGCCCGCCCAGACTGGTGGACTGTTCGGCGGTACTTCTGGAGGCAGCGCCTTCGGAACTACCGGGACCACCGGTAGTGCTTTTGGTTCCTCCACCACCGGAGGAGGCTTGTTCGGGTCGGCCAATACTGCCAACACAACTGCGGCCAAACCTGCGGGCTTCAGCTTCGGCACTGGCGCGGCTACTGGCACTACGGGTGGCTTTGGAAGCACGGGCGCCACTGGCGGCTTTGGAAGCACCACGGCGAACACGGGCGGTGGCCTCTTCGGCAACAATACTCAGCAGCAACCTCAGCAGCAACAGCCAGCTGCCGGCGGTCTTTTCGGGCAGCAGCAGAGCAGCACCACTGGCAGTGCATTTGGCGGGGGGGCTTTTGGCCAGCAGAACCAGCAAGGAACATCTCTCTTCGGTGCCAATCAACAAAAGCCCGCGGGTTCGCTGTTCGGTTCAACCAACACTGGGACTACCACGACAGGGGGTGGCTTGTTTGGGTCGGCTGCCGCCAACACGGGTGCTTCTGCTTTCGGCAGTACCCCAGCAGCCCAAACCAGCGGTGGATTGTTTGGCGCGAAACCCGCTGCGTCCGGGGGTCTCTTCGGTTCCTCCACGGCCGCGCAACCAGGCGCAACTGGAGGCGGGCTTTTTGGGGGTCTTGGGTCCAACAACCAAACCCAGCAGCAGCAACCTGCCCAGGGCGGTGGCCTGTTCGGTGGCCTGGGACAGAGCACGCAGAACAAGCCCTCTCTTTTTGGCGCTACTCAGGGGACCGGCGGTGGTCTCTTTGGGGGTCAGTCCCAGCAGCCTCAGCAAGGAAGTCTGTTTGGCTCAACTATGCAGCAGCCTGCCCAAGGCGGCTCGCTGTTTGGCGCTTCACAGAACCAGTCTGCACCTCAGTCGCTTACGACAAGTCTGGCTGATATGTCCGCGTTCGGCACCAGCTCTCTCTTTGCTGGTGTTGGAGGCAATGATGTGCAAAACCCGGGCCCTCTGGCGACGCCTCTTTCATCGGCCAAGAAACAACCAGCCAGAGCATCCATCCTGCCGATATACAAGCTGTCTAAGCCCCAGACTCCAAAGCGGGGCTTCGGGTTTTCGTACAGCACGTACGGCTCGCCCTCGACTCCATCAAGTGCTAACAGCACCCCCGGCGGCTTCGGTCAGAGCCTCCTGGCGGGAAGCCTAGGGCGCAGCCTGAACAAGAGCATCTCGACTAGCAATCTCCGGCGCTCATTCAACGCAGAAGACAGTATTCTGGCCCCTGGTGCCTTCTCCGCCAGCACTGGACCTAAGGGCTACGGCAGCACGGGGAGCATAAAGAGGCTTGTCATCAACCGTGACATACGCAGCGACCTTTTCAGCACACCCAACAAGGACCAACAGACCCCCGAGATCGGCAGCGCTCGCAAGACCAAGCGCGTTAGTTTTGATACCTCCACCGCCGCGGCGATCGAAGACGGTACCCAATCTCCAACAGAGGATTCTGCTTCTTCGTCTGGACGTGCTCAGGATCTCGGCTACCTTCGGCCATCCACCCGCAACACCAACGGCATGAACGGTTCATCCAAGCCTGCTGCACCAGACGGAGCTCCGGAGATGGAGCAGGTCAAGGGCAATGAGCTTGCCATAGTCCCAGAAGAGGAGTCTCCCCACTCGACCGCTCGCTCGGCAGACACCGGTCGTGACACGGAAGCTGGCGACTACTGGATGCATCCGTCAAAGGAGGAAATCCAGAACATGAACCGGATGCAGCGCCAAAAAGTAACGGACTTCACCATAGGCCGCAAGAATATCGGCCAAGTGAGATTCAGAGTCCCTGTTGATCTCAGCAACATTGACCTCGACGAGATCTTTGAGGGCCTCGTCGTCTTGGATACTCGGTCTTGCACTGTGTACCCCAACCCCGCGAAGAAGCCGGCGATGGGCAAAGGCCTGAACGTGCCTGCGGAGATCACTCTGGAACAATCCTGGCCGCGTGGTCGTGACAAGGCTGGCAGCCGTGGCCTGCACAAGCACATTGAGCGTCTCAAGCGCATTCCTGACACGGGTTTTGTGGGATTCAACCCCGAGACAGGTGTCTGGGTTTTCACCGTCGAGCATTTCACCACATATGGTCTTGATGACGATGACGACGATGACGAGGAAACAGAGATCGATGCTGCCGCTGTGAGGCAACCAGTCGCCGTGAAACGAGACGTCCCCCAGACTCAGCTGCAGGCTACCCCCTTCAACCACACGGACTACGACGAGAGCCCCGAGACCAGGCGTGCTCGACGCGCCATTCCTGGTGCCTTTGATCCTGCGACTGAGCCAATGGATGAAGAGGATGTCCCGGAATACCGTGGCTATGTACGGCCTCCTTCGCCGAATGAATCTTCTGACTCCGAACGCGGAGATCACGCGGCTGACAATCTCCAAGACGTGGCAGATCTCGAGATGACCGTCCAGGAGGAGGAGGAGTCGCCCGAGATTGTCGCGACCCAGGATCGCCTTCAGTACTCGCTGCACCTGACGCCGGCGGCCCAGCCGATGGAGGCGCCTGCCAGTATAATGAGGGCCAGGATACGGGCTATCAAGGAGTCAACAGCTCCAGAGAGTTTCGAGGTGACGGGGGGTGACGACTGGATGGACATTCTGAAGAAGTCTGTGAACTCTGGCCGTCAACGCGACAGGGCTGCACTGCATAACCTCAAGGAGTCGACGGTAAACAACATTGCTGGACAGCGGCAAAAGGAGAAGACGACCGCCAGGCGAGTCGTGTCCGATGGGCAAGGGTTCGCAACTAGCATCGACCTGATGAACTCGCTGTTTGGCAAGGACATGTCGGCTACTGCCGCTGAGGAAAGCCCGGCGTTCGACAAGTCGGCCTTTAATTCGCCGGCCAAGCCCTTCATCAAGGTTGGTGACAGCGCCGTCCCATCGCCCTCCAATCTTATCTTTGCCTAATCCCTCGCGCATGTTTACAATCCTCTGTTTTTCAATCTTTCCCTTCATGCGAGCAACCTCCTGTCATATTTTTCATGTAGCACCACCACAATTAATACGTACAACAAGACAAACAAACCATACAAAAAAATCCCACCTTTGAAAATTCCATGTTTGCTAAGTTCTCTATTTGCTATCCAGTGGCCATACCAGAAGCAGCACCAGCCAGCCTCGATGGATGCCTCCAAGATGGACCCTCGTGAGCGGCAATTTCACCAATCGTTCAAGCCACGCTGGGGACCTTCCAACATTCTTCTCACTGTCAAGCCTAGGGCCCCCGGAAAGGGTTCGACCGGCCTTGGGCAGGCTAGCACTGGAATTGTCACGGACTCGCAAGAGCTGTGGTCGACCGCCATCTTCCCCAAACCGAGCTCGGTTGAGCAGCAGCCCCGTCACCATTCTTGGGTGGCCACTCGGCCTGGTCCTGGAAAGGTATCAGAAATCATTCGACCGGATCAGCTGCCTTCATTTAAGGATATAGCTGGGGATAACATGTCGCGAGCGACGCCAGCTCTGGAATATGAAGCGCTCGTCTGGCAGCTGGCGAGCATCCTTTTCGATCCCATCGTCGGAACCAACAACGAGATGCGAGCTCGGAGGCAGAGATTGTCTGACTTTTGGCAAAAGCTGGTTCTCCCCAGGACCACGGCGGCCATCTCTGGGGCCCACCGGGCAGATGACAAGGCGTTTGCTTGCCTCAGTGGCCATCAGGTCGTGGAGGCTTGCAAACACCTCGTTGACGCCAAACTAT
Source organism: Nakataea oryzae (assembly GCA_003049435.1). Lineage (NCBI taxonomy): Eukaryota > Fungi > Ascomycota > Sordariomycetes > Magnaporthales > Magnaporthaceae > Nakataea > Nakataea oryzae. Next base: position 73,768 of record PYSQ01000066.1, on the reverse strand, counting down.
ACAAACTCGCCACTCTGGTTCCTCTGATTGGCACAAGCGATCGGGCTAGGGAGGACATGGCCGAACAGGTCCAGGACTGGCAACATGGGGATGTACTCGCCGAGATGGAGACGCCTCTTCGGGCCATCTATGGTCTCCTCGCTGGCAATGTTGCTGTCTGCGAGGGCAAAACGGGCGTGGGCAGCGAGAATCGCCTGAACACGATCGTCCTGGCCGATCACTTCGGTCTGAGCTGGCAACAGTCGTTCGGCCTGAGACTATGGTACGGCATTTCGTCTGGTGACGACATTGCCGCGGCCGTGGCGGAGTTTGAGAGGGACTTGGACCAAGGATTTGCACCTCAGCCTGTCCCTTGGTATCTGGAAGCTGCCGTATCCGAGGACAAGGAAAACGAAACCGGGGCCCATGACCTAATGTGGGGCCTTCTAAAGTTGTACGCCGGCCGGGCCAACCTGGAGGACGTGCTGCAGCCAGAGAGTTGCTCGACTTCCTCCACGGATTACTCTCTCTGCTGGCAGCTCGGTCAACTCTTGGCGGCATCTGGAAACGCGTCGTTTGCGCGTGAGTCGCGGGCCAAGACGGACTCACTCACGACATCATATGGTGCCCAGTTGGTCAGCCGCAAAAGCTGGTTACAAGCCATCGAGGTACTCTTGCACCTCTCTGACAGGGGTTCAAGGGCAAAGGCGATCCAACAAGTGTTGACAAAGGTGGCCTTGGAGTCGGCGGATGGTCGTTCCAGGTCGTCGGAGGAAGGTCAAGGTCTCAAGGAGATAATGCAAGCGGGGCGCTATCATGTGCCAAAGCCATGGGTGGCGGAGGCGTGCGCGCTGGCGTATCGCTATCTCGGCAATCAGGTCGATTGCACGCACCCCAAGAACTTTGACGTGGCGCTTAGGGAGGTGAGGTGCCTGGTACTTGCGGAACAACCACAGGAGCTGCAGGCAACGGTGGTGCGAAAGCTTGACCCGCTGGCGATTCTGCAATGGCCTCCAGTGCGGGATCTACCCGGCTTCGCTCGGTACATGCGCGCGCGGCCAGTCAAGGACGGACTGGCTGACGTTGTGGCGCTGGCCGACAAGACAGAAGGAGGTGTGACTTCATCGCCTTTTGACTACGACGGGTACCTAGGAATGCTGAAGAAGAAGCGGGATGAGGCGGATGAAAAGGACGTGGTGACGCTGGCCGCGTTTGCGATGTTGAGGAAATGGGTTGAGGCCAAACGACTGTCTGGTTACTGAACTGAACCTCAACCACAGGGTGCACATCATGTATTGAAATAGGAAAGCGGAAAAAAGTTGGAGAGAGACGGAACGGACGGGGGAAAGATGGATGATGTTAATTTTAAGAGATTGGGTACTCGTCTGAGGCTGTCGAGTGCAAGGGCTGAGGACTATGAATACTCCCCGTGTCTGTTCAACGATCAAATTAATTCTCCTGTCCTAGGTAGATAGAAACCACGTTGTCATTCCGAATGGCCTGCGCATATTGATCTAGTTCATGCTGCATCATTATCTATGTTAAGCCAAACAGCACAAGCCTCTTGTGCCTATAAAGTTGGCTATTCTGGTGCTACTTTGAGATTAGGCCTGTAAGGAAGTATAGACAACACTCGAAGACCCAAAGGCCCTAAATCCCAACTTTCAATGCAATAGCACTCGCAATGTCCCTGAAAAGTAGGGCCCTTTCGCTATCGGGCTGAGCAACTCCCGTGGGCCGTCCTCTATGCGCCTCATCAGCAATCTTGGGATCTAGGGGCAGATCGCCCAAAAAGTCGATCTGGTGCTGGCTGCAGACATCGCGGACCCCGTCGCCGGAGCCGAAGACGGCAGTGTCGCCGTGGCAGTGGGGGCAGCGGAACACAGACATATTCTGCACGAGGCCCAATATGGGCACATCTACTTTCTTGAACATGTTAATACCCTTCACTGCGTCCTTGACGGCAAGGGTGTGAGGCGTCGTGACTATAATAGACCCTGGAACATGCATGGGCCGGACACAAGAGGGGAGGGAGAAATGTCAGCAAGGCAGACGAAGGAAGACATGTGGTAGGTCAGGGGTCGTATGGCCAAACAGGGACGGGAAATCCATCGTACCGTCGAGGAATATCTGCTGGGTGATGCTCAGCTGAGTATCACCCGTGCCGGGCGGCAGGTCAAGGACCAGGATGTCCAAGCCGCCCCAGTCGACCTCGTGCAGGAGCTGCTGCAGGGCCTTCATCACCATCAGACCGCGCCACACAACGGGGGCCTCCTCGCCGACGAGATAGCCCATCGACATCGTTTTGACGCCATAGTTGGATAAAGGCAGCAACTGGTTGTCTGTTTCAAAGATGACCTGGTCAGTTGTAACTGTTCGACTAGAAGGGGGCGAGGGGTTCCCTCACTCTGCGAAAGCCTGGGCTCCTCGGAGAGGTTGAACAGAGTCGGGATTGACGGCCCGAATATGTCGGTGTCTAGGATTCCGGTCCTGTGTCCCAGTCTCGCGAAGGCCAGTGCAAGGCTTGCTGGCGCAATGACAAGTCCATCAGCATCAAGCATCACGAAGCCAGCTAGTCTACCGGACGCAAAGAGCCGGGAAACCAACCAGCCACTGTGCTCTTTCCGACGCCCCCCTTGGCCGAGGACACAGCAACGACTTTTGCCACGTCTTTTATCCTCCGCCTCTCAGGGAGGCCGCGCTGCATACGCGGTATGGTCCCTGTTCTGGGTAGCCCCTGAAGTCGGGTAGTAATTCACGTGTCAGAATTGTCTATTGGAGTACTTGCTACTTGGACTGGTTGCTACTGGGCGCAAGCCAAAAACCAATGCCACCTGTCTGAAAAGAAAAGAGAAGAGAAGAGAAGAGAAAAAAAAGAGCAGGAAGACCTACAAGGGGGTTTTCATGTTGCAGTGGCCTCAGAGCATGAAATGCTCTTCGCAATGTCGCATTCATGTTTGCAGACGCCTTTCGTCGGCCCAGCAGCCAGCCCGGCAGACTGCTCTGCTTGCTAGCTAGAGAGCAGATGGAGACAGCAGAGCGTAGAATAGGATCAACGGTTATTCGGAAGCCCCGTCCAGCGGGCATCGTCGTTTGGCACGGATGGCGGCTTGGAGACAAAGTCCGTCGCCAGGACCAATCCGTTCTTTCAGCTGCACATGTTCGACAGCTGACCGACAGGCCCCACATTAACTACCCCAAACGACTCCTGGAGAAGGCGGTCGGTCATGGCAGTAGTATCGGACCCGCTAAAATTTTGGGAAAATTTTGGGTGGGGGAGAGTTTCCTCTATGGAGCTGGCCATCCGCTGAAAGCCGCGCTGGACCATCGCGACAGAAGCTGCCGCTGTACCAACCAGCGCTTGGGAGAAAACAAAGATGGCGCCTCCAAAAGGCAAACCACAGCGCTTCGCTGAGTTCGAGGAGAAGCTGGCCAAGGGTAAGATCACGACAAACCAACCTTCACCGGAGCAATTGATTAACATGGCGCAGATTACGACCCCGAGGCGGAAGGCCCTGTTGAGGATAGCGACGACAGCCAAAGCGAAGGCGGTTCGGACGAGCTCGACGGCACCGAGCATTACGTCTCTGTTGGGTGAGATGGCACAGCGGCGCATGCCCCGTCGCACCAACTCCATGCCGCGTCTCCCCCGTACTAACATGCCGTCCTTGCAGCAAGAGCAAGCTCCGCCGGACGGACCCCGTCGCGCTGGGGCCGCAATACAGCGGCAAGAGAGTCAGCCGCGCTGCGCTTGACGAAAGCAGCGAAGATGGCGAGGGATCAGAGGACGAGGAAGACTCGTCCGGGGTGGAAGACGACGAAGAGTTCGATGACCCGGAAACGGCCGATCTGAAAGCGGACCATGTCGACGACGACGGAGAGATAGATAGTGACGATGCCCTGTGCGAAAGCGACAAGGAGAAGTTTGCCAGTTTCACGTTCCGCGGCAGCTCAAAGCCCAAGCTCACTCCTGCCCAGCGAAGGCAACGACCCACCGCGGCCGACTTTCTCACCGACTCGGACGATGGAGATGATTCAGACGGCGAACGGCAGACGGGTGATTTGGATGGCGACTCTGACCCTTCTGTGGACGATGAAGAGGAGGAAAGTGAGGAAGAACCTGGAGATTCCGACTCAGAGGATGGGTCTGACTTGGAGGACGGCGCAGACTCTGCCTCGGACGACGGCGAGAGCGAAGACGAGGACGGCACGGACGGCACGAGTGAAAACGAATCTGAGAGCAAAGGCAAGGACGAGAGGGCGGAGCTCCGCAAGATAATGAGCGAGGGCCAAAAGAGCATCGTGTCGACCATGTCGGAGGCTGCCAAGGCAGATGCTGAAAAGGGTGGTGCGGTTCGGCAACAGCGGCGCTCATTTGACGCTCTGCTCAACATCCGGATCCGGCTCCAAAAGGCACTGGTGGCCGTCAACTCCCTCGGCACAGTGTCCGAGAGCGACCAAGACTCGGCCGGTGACGAGCCGTACCAGGCCGCCGAGGAGGCCGCGCTCAAGCTCTGGAGCACGATTGAGACGTTCCGCCGCTCGCTCCCACCTACCTCATCCGCGACCCCTGGACAGAAGAGGAAGAGGGAAGTTGGGCCCGACACAACCCTGGACGAGCTATGGGAAGATATGGAGGCGATCGAGTCTCGAGCAGCCTCGCACCGGAAGAAGGTGCTTGAGAAGTGGTCCGACAAAGTCCGGAGCACCACGGCCGTAGCCACCTCGCGCAAACTGGGGAATGCGACGGTACAACCGCTCACATCTGTGCTGGACGACCAGCTGGTGCAGTCGGAGCGGCTCGTCAAGCGCACGCGGGTGCCGCGCTCGTGCGCGCCCGTGCAGGCGGCCAAGAAGGTACAGGAGGACGAAGGCATATACGACGATGCCGACTTCTACCAGCTGCTGCTCAAGGAGCTCGTGGACCAGCGGACCATGGACTCGTCGGGCGGGGATGGCGGACCGGGCTCGTCGTCGGTCCCAACGGTGCGGTGGGGGGCGGCAGCCAGGGAGGCCAAGGCGCGCAAGGTGGTGGACCGGCGCGCTAGCAAGGGCCGCAAGCTGCGGTTTACGGTACACGAGAAGCTGCAAAACTTCATGGCGCCGGAGGACAGGCGGATCTGGGAGCAGGAGGCCATCGACCGTTTCTTCGGCACGCTATTCGGGCAGAAGATGGAGCTGCGTGAGGACGAGGGCGGGTCCGATGACGAGGAGATGGGAGGCGCCAACGTGGAGGAGCAAGGACTGCGGTTGTTCAGATAGTGCAGACTGCCACGTGGACGAGCAAGGGAACAAAAGCAGGTGATGATGGCCAAAAGGGCCAGCGAGTCTCAGTAATATGTATCGGCTGTAGGATATATATAAATGGGACTTGCGCAAAGAAACAACGGTGACTACAGTTCGCTTATGTGGTATTCTAGTCAAACCAACAGAATATCCATTGTCGACATGTCGCCCGAGTCCAGCCCGGTGCTGGGTCAGGGTATGGCCAGGATCGCATCGAGTCTGTATGGCGGGGGTTCCGAAGCCCTGTGCCGATATCGATCGCTCATCTTCCCGCCCCATTCAAGACCCCCCCACCCCGACACGGAGCCTGCCGGTCGACGGGCAGGCCCCGTCAAGCCGGCCGGCCAAAAAGGCCCGAAAGCAGCATGGCGACCAGACAGAGAGAGTGGACGGCAAGGTGCACTGGCGGGCCGCCGAGCGGAGCGCCGGCGCCGGCCTCCCCCCGAGGGGCGGGGGCGACGGGGCCGGCGATGCGGGACCAGGCGCGGCGGGCCGGCCAGAAGTGGTACGAGGCCAGGGCGAGGGTGACGAGGCGGCCGGTCCGGTCAAAGGCCTCGGCGTCCGGGCGCAGCGCGAGCGCGAGGGCGACCAGGTTGGTGGCCAGGAGGGCGCCGCCGAGGTTGCCGAGGAGCAGGTCGGCCTCGCGGCGCGCCGCGCCGCCGTCCTGGGTGTGCTGGAGCGGCAGCTGGCTGTGAGGCTGCAGGATGAAGGAGCGCGCCGCCGCCGTCTCGACCAGGATGTGCAGGATCAGGGGCAATTTGGAGAGTATCATTTTGATTCTTGATTTTTGCTTTTTGTCTTGGCTTTCTCTTTCTTCTTCTTTTTTTTTTTTTTGCTTTTTGTCTTTTCTTTGCTTTTCTCCATTCGTCGTCTGCCCCGACCTCTGCCTACACTGTGTCTAATCTTCCAACCCCGTCGTCACCTGCGAAGGCTTGGAACAACCTGCGATAAACGAACCGTCCAAGTCGGTGAGATCAAGATTTCAACGCGAGGGCGCCCCACTGCGTCCCTGTGTGGTAGGTGCTTATAGTAACCTCCCCCTCACGCGCGTGCTCGGCTGAGCGGTTGTGTTGCTTGTGACAATGGGGCGTTAATGCAACATGTCCTTTTTTTCAGGGTGGTCCTCCGGCGAGGCTCTGGTTATACGGACCGCCGCCCATAGCGCGGCATGCGCCTGGAAGCCTCCCCACTACCAGCTTATCTGGCATGCTTGCACAGGTAGCCATGTGCGTACCCGCACATGTACATATCACCTGTTGGGGCCACAAAAAGCTTAAAAATCGTATATCCAAAGTGGCAGGTTCTGATGCAGCAGGTTTTCTGCCGAAAAATACATACCGGGGGTTGCCCCCTAATGCCTTCTGATAGCCCTGTCAGCCCCTTGTGACCCCAATAGATGGTAGCTTCCGGCGACCTTGGCCGAGGCATCTCGGTGCGGATGCACATCAGCATCGGTAGCCAGCCAACCAAAGGTGCCCGATTCAAAGTCTCGGCCCGGTAGAAGCGTCATCCATTTCGGGCGGGAATCCCTGCGAACCTTGCAGCGCCGGGCAGTCGATTGGCCAATTCACCGCTGGCGGACCCGCCTCTGGGGCTCGCATTTGGCGTTGGGTTCAGCGGGTACAGCAGCAGCAGCAGCAGCAGCAGCCTCTGCAGAGCTTTGGTGGCCACGACAGCGTGCGAGCTGTAACTGCGTGTGCGCGTTCTCTCAGCCGCTGCCCTTCCACCCCCAGCCCCTTCGCTTGCTCGATTCAGGGAGTCTGCTGCCATGCCGTGGTTCCATGCCGCGGTTCCGTGCCCTGACTGAACCCTGCGCGCGCCTGCGGGACACACACCGCACTTGACCACGCGCTGGCGGCGCCAGCCCGACCATTGCCATCCGATGCGGCGAAACGGCGCGCGCAAACGGGTGGGTGCAATGTCGTGACTGGGCTGGGCTGGGCTGGGCTCGGCCGGGCTGGTGCTCATCGCATCGGGCCCTGTCGAGTCGCTGACCGCTGGGGAAAACTGAGACGTCGCCTGCCGAGGCGGCAGGCCGACGCAGGGTTCCAGCGCAAGAGGGCCGCAAAGCAGGCCGGAGGGTCTGTCTGGATAGGGATGCCACATGGCTGCTTTTTCTCTGACGTCGTCGTAACGGCTCTCTAATGTATCCTGCATAATTCGGCCAGGCAGTGATCCGGTGGTTCCTGCAGCGTCATTCGCATTCTTTGCCGCGTGAAACCCCTGGGGAATCAACCTCAACATTTTTTTTGTCGCCTCCCGCTCCTGCCCGTGCCAGAAATCCTCACCGTGTCTGTGTTCTTGCCGACCACCAAAGCAAAGCTGCCCTCCCACAGCCCTCCCGTCCACGTGTCCGCCTGCCTGTTCAATTGGTCGCCGGCGACTCTCACCAAGGGGCCCAAGACCGTCTGGGGCTCCACGAAGGCCTGGCCACCAGTGGGCTCGCTGCTGGAGAAGACGCAACCAAAGAGACGAATCGGCCCAAGCAAGAGGAAGACCGACAGGGCAGGGACGCGCGAGCATGGCGGCACCGCAAAGCAGCTTCAACGGGCTGGGGCTCTCCGTCCTCGGAGTCGGCACCCAGTACCCGCCGTACGCGCTCAAGCCCGATGCCGTCGAGACGCTTGGGAAGCGCTTCTACCCAGAGTCGCCAGCGTGAGTTACCCTAGCCAAGGGCGCGCGCGCGCATGTGGCGTGATCTTGGCCGAGGCCCAAGGGTGAAGCAAAGGAGCAGCTTGGTGTGCTGACCGCCCTTCGTGCAGCATGAAGAAGGTGCTTGACATCAACCGCTACACGGGCATCGAGGCGCGCTCCTCGATCGGCGACCCGGGGCACCCCCTGGTCAACGGGCCGACGGCGCCGTCAATAGCGGAGCTGCACCGCACCTTCATGAGCGACGGCCTGCCCCTGGCTATCAGCGCCGCGCGCCGCGCCTTGGAAGACGCGGGGCTCGGCAACGGCGCCGCCGCCGCTGCCCAAATCACCCATGTTGTCTCCACCACGTGCACCGACAGCGCCAACCCGGGCTACGACCACTTCGTCGCCCGCGACCTGGGCCTGTCGCCCTCGGTCGAGAAGGTGCTTCTGCACGGCGTCGGCTGCAGCGGCGGGCTCGCCGCCCTGCGCACCGCCGCAAACCTGGCCCTCGGCCATGCCATGCGCGGGCTGCCCGCCCGCATCCTGGTCGTGGCCCTCGAGGTTAGCACCACCTTTGTGCGCAGCGAGCTGGACAGCATCAACGCCGAGCAGTCCACCCGCATCGGCGTCTGCCTCTTCTCCGACTGCGCCAGCGCCGTGGTGCTCAGCAACGGCATCGGCCAGCCCCCCGCCGCCGAGCCCGCGTTCGATCTGCTGGGCTGGCAGCACATGACGATACCAGACACGGAGGACGACCTTGGATTCGACGTGGATCCGGTTGGTAAGTCTTGGCGACGTCTGCCTTCTGAAACCCCCTCCAACCAAGGCTGGGCTGGTCCACGCTGCTAACCTGGAGGAAAACTCTGAAAACCGCACAGGCTGGAAGGTGATTCTGACACAGCGCGTGCCAAAACTGACCACCCAGGTGCTCCAGCCGGCCTTCACGTCGCTCATGTCGTCGCTCCCGCCACTGCCCAAGGCATACAGCGCAGCGGCCGACTTCGACTGGGCCATGCACCCCGGCGGTGCCACAATCCTGCTGGGCGCCGAGAAGGCCATGGGCATCTCGCCCGAGCACATGCGTGCGAGCTACGACACGTACATGAACCACGGCAACTCGAGCTCCGCTACCATCTTCAGTGTCCTGGACCGGTTGCGTCAAAAGGACATGGATGCCCACACCCCCGGCGGCCGGCCTCCGGCCGAGTACGTGGTTGGCTGCGCCTTCGGCCCCGGAATCACGGTCGAGATGTGCATGCTGCGGAGGAGGCGACAGGGCGCGGCGGCAGCTGTCACGGGCTTGCAGACGCCACCGGAAACCGAAAGCGAGGCCAGCAGGAGCGACGACGAGGAAGATGGCCGGCTGCAAAGAGCCGCGCCCAAGAGCGGCGGCGGCGGCAGAAACGATGGCAATACCAAGGCGGATAAAAGCACGGCTGATAGACAAGGCAGCGTGCTAGATGGCTCTGCCGGATCGAGAGAATCGGATGCATTTATAAGCGAGGCGCTGGCTGGAGTCGAGTTAGATTAGAGGCTTTCCAGAATCAAAGGGTATGCAGTGGTGGCGCGGATCATAGGGTGTGGTAAGCGTGGGTTGTCGCATCATCATCACGTGTGCGTGGGACGTGTATTCGGGGTCAGATGACCGCCCCAAAGGCTTCATTTTGGCGCGAGGGGTTGTGCAGTCAGAGGTACGACATGTTAGCTCCCTTGGCTACTAGGGCAACTGCATCCATGTCAGCCAGTCTGCCTGCAGCTGGTAGATAGGTAGATAGGTAGATAGATATGTACCTGGAGCTGGAGGTACACGAGTGGCGGCAGGCAGCTTTTGGCCATCCGATGATGTCCTGGCTGAAAACCCGCAACAAATGCATCCGTCTCCATCCCCTGCTTTGATTTATTAATTGTCGCTTGTTCATTTGCACAGCAAAACCACCCAGCCCTCTGTGCTGTAGTAGGTCGCCACATCGAGGCACATACGGCCACATCAACCACCTCGTGGCGCATTGCAAATCTCCAACGTTTAGTCCGCGCTCCTCTGCAACAGCAAGTCCGTCATAATGAGGAGCTCTGAGAAGACGCATTGTCAAAAGGGAGATGGGATGGAACACAAACATATACTCTTGCTTTGTTCTTGGCCCAGATCCAGGAGCGTGACCGGGCTGAATAGATGGTATCCAGAACGATAATTATTCTCGAGACAATCCAAAAGAAGAGAAGAAATGAAGCCCCATGGTATTCCAGAGCCGAGCCCTCCCTCATCTTCACCCACTCGAGGGGTTAAACAAAATGACCACACCAATAAGAAAGAAGATACAAAAAGAAATAATCGACACCACCATCAGAGTGAGAAGAAACAATGAAGCAAGGAGAGGGCTTATGTGAGCCAGGACCGAGAAGTCCACACCAAAGCCGCCATGCCTCTTTGGACTCCTGCGACATATTAGACAGACACCGTCGCTGCAACGCTATTGTCACAGGCTATCTGCTTCGTGGCATCTTACGAGCCAGTCGAGCCCCTCCAACGACGGACCGACCACGTCCTCACTGGGGCTCTCGATTCCGGGGCTCATCGGGACGGGAATGGCCCACTAAGCCTTTGTAGCGCCGAAGGCGGTCGAGGTCGGGACGATAGCTTCGATCGGGGCGTCGTTGGCGTCGGCGCCCACATCGGACACACCCTTGCTCTTTTTCAACCCGAGCTGGCGCGTATCGTAACCCTGGCTTTCGAGGTATTGGCGGAAGCGCGCGTCCTCGTGCGTGATTGTGTCCTGGCCGATGTCTGGCAAGCAAAACAGGGCGAGCGCGGCTGACACGAGACAGAGGCTGGACGAGACGTAAAAGGGGTACTGTGCTGATGAAGTCTTGCTGTCGCCTCCTGCCGCTTCAATATAAGGGTAGACATAAGTTCCTACGAATGCGCCGATTTTACCAATGGCCGCGGCGATGCCGTAGTATTCTGTATCAAGTAGCAAGTTAGCAGAAGCCCTTGCAGGTTTCAGCCGAGCCCCGTCGTCCCAAACACATGAATGAGAATTGGCGTATAGTCTTGCTGTAAATGTACTCACGTCCGCGAACTCCGGTTGCACATGTTTTGGCAGCCAGCAAGCCAATGTTGTTCCCTGGTCCAACCTCGCCCATGGACAGGAAGATGCCGTAAACCACAGCAAACGCCCCGACCATGGACGGTTGGGAGAGCTGCGGGTAGAGGGCGGCCATTATGAAGCCTATGATGGCTTGCACCGTGACCCCGGCGGCTAGGGCATAGCGAGGCCCGATCCGGTCGCTCAGGGGAGCGCCGAGCATGGTACCCGGGATATAGAACAGATTGATAACCGTGTTCCAGCCAAAAATGACCGTCAGAGGCGCATCCGTTGGGAAGATGTTGGCCAAGATTGTCGACGAGTATATGCCAAAAGCATAAGTGAGGAACTGTAGGCCAGGGGGTTAGATGGACCCTCTTGGTCAGAACTGCGAGGGGGAAGTGGTAGAAAAGAGACTCACATCGTAGATGAACCATATTAGACTGACCATCAAGAGCCGCCAGCCGTAAAACTTCAGGATCAGCCAGTAGGGCGTTTTGGCATGCTTCATCGAGTTCCGCTTAAACTCCTCCGGCTCTTTGAGGCGGAACCGAAGCCCGAGGAGCACCAGGGGAAACACGACGCCAATGCCCAGACTTGTGCGCCAAATAGTTTCCAGGTACGTGTTCTGAGCTGCAGCCGCAACGACATCTACGGGTTAGAGGGCAGGGTTAGGTCGCTGCTCGTATTTAACACGGGTTCCAACAGCCACAAAGCTGTGGGTTCAAGCCAAATTCACGTTAGGGGAAGGGCGGTACACATAGCCAAATGCAACTTACATGGCACAAATGCGCCCGTAACGAAGCCCCAGTCAATCATGCTATTAGTGAACCTGAGTAGAAGGTTAGCCAAGGGGCTACTGTTGTAAGGACCCATGTACTTGCAGAAATAGTGACTTACAGAATGAACCACATGTTCCGAGTCCCGCTTTTGAGCTCGCCCGTTGACTCTGCACAGCCGACGCTGCCTGCGGGATACTCCCCTTTGGATGGCGTGTTAGTGGACAGATGGCTGTAGGGGTCCTATCAAGCGAGCCATCTTACCTCCGATACCGATTCCGACCTACTCGACAAGTGTAAGCAGCTGGGCGGCCATGACAAAAAGAGACCAAAGGAGACTTGAAGGGCAGAATGCAGACAGCGACTTACAAAGAAGCGCCAGGCGGTCAGCATGCTGAACATGCCAGCGGCTTCACCGTACCAGTAGGAGCCAGTTGCGAGTGCAGTAAAAACAATCAGGATGATGGTCGAGACCAGGAGGGAGTTTCGCCGTGACCAGTGGTCTGAGAGCCAGCCAAACAGGAGCTGGCCGACAACCTGCAGAGAGAGGCGCCATGCATTTCGGTTAGAGATGGCGGCTCAGCACAGGAGACTGTATGGGGTGTGCTCATTCGTACAGTTCCGGCGAACGCTATAGCGCTCACGACCTTTTTAGCATTCGAATCAGTGTAGACTGGGCCATACTGCTTGCCGAGGACGGTAGACACGGAGCCGATGACCTAAACACCACAGGAGCTCAGCTTAGCGTTGACCGGAGCGCACGTGGCGTGCGTGTGTATGGTGCGTGATTAGGCCGCCTACATTGTTGATATAGCCTGCAAACCGTGAAAACGACGGGCTCACTGTCAGTCGCGCCTTGCCTCCTCGCCCAGTCCATCGCGCGCCTTCAACAGGGGCGTCACGGCACACATACCGTCCGAGAAGAGACCGGCGCCGCACGCAATCACTGGCATGATGGCGGTCCAGAACGGCTGGCTCTGTGCTATTTCCGTCTCGGGGCCATCGCCGGCTGGAGGTACGGGAGCTTCCGGAGAAAGTTCCGAATCGCCCCCGGACCTTTTGCGCCCGATGCCCAGCATCGCTCGGCTGCGAGGATGGTGAGGACAAGGTGCCGTATCCAAAAGACGAGCGACGCCGAACAAGGAGTGGCGACCGCCTGGCAGCGAGGCCAACTCTACCGGGGTAGTTAGGCAAGCAAGCAAGCAGGCAGGCAGACACAGACAGGTAGGTAGATACCCTAGGTGGCTGTGGGATGCGCCGAGGACTCGAGGACCTTTGGGTTGGCAGACGAGTTGGGCGCAATGGCAAACACTGCTGTTTCAGCAGCCCGCTCTCAGGGCAGCCGCGCTTTTATTTGGGGGCTGCTGCGGCGTCTGACCAGCAGGTAAACACGCAGGCTGGGGACGGGAAGGCACGTCAAATCATGTACATGGCTGTCCCTGCCCAGCCAGCTACCCACCTACCCACCCTCCTGCCCACCTGCCCACCCGCCCACCTACGCAGGCAGGTACCTACATGGCCACCTACATACAAACTTTACCTGCTTGGGTGCCCACGTGCTGTGTCGCACCCGCCGCAATTGGATCGTTGATTGGCAGATGGGTCCTGCTGGCTCCGTGAGCGAGATAAGAGCCCGCCCGAGCTGGCGACGCACCTTTGGCGTCGCTACTGCACGGCCTTTGCAGACGGAGCAGATGGCCACCCAGGCGGGCCGCCCACGCACTCTCGTTATGCAGCGTCAGGTCATCCGTGAAGGCCCAGGGGCGCTAGCGGGGGCTTCGTCGAAAGAGATGCAAGGAGGGGAGGGTCAAGTGGAGACGTGGGCTGCCAAGCTGCGCATCAAGGCGGCAGCAGCCGGCTCGCGAACAAGCTTTTGAGATTGACGGCTTGTGTGCGCCAAGCCCTCGCCAATCACCCCCACACGCACACCCACATGGATGACGCCTGGGGAGGCTTCGACGGAGCATGGCCTTGTCGCGACACTGGGATATCTATCTGGCTACGGAATGAGCCACGGGACGATGCTGTCCAAGGCTCGCCTCACAGCCGGGCAGCCGTGCTTCTAGCCTCGCTCGGCCGCAGCACCTCGTCCATCGCCTGGGCAAGCCTGGCGACGGCGACGCTGGACAGCTGGTGGTGCACCACTATGCGCTTCCCGTCGAGCCTCAGCCCGCGCCGCCGCCCGGCCTCGTTCCACTGCTCGGCCGCGACCGCCGCCGTCGCCAGGTCCAGCCACACCATGTTGGTCTCCACCTCCCTCAGCAGGCGCCCGCCGCGCGACGTCCACAGGCCGCCGATGGCCCGCGCCAGGACGTGGCTGCGCCTGATGACGCCGCGCGTGTCGCCCGGGCCCGGCCCAAAGTTATCGGCCACGGCCCGCCTCGCCGCCGCCGCGAGCACCCCGGCCTGCCGCATCCCGCCGCCCAGGCTCTTGCGCAGCCGCCTGAGCCTGCCGACGAGCCCGCGCGACCCCAGCACCATGGCCCCCATGGGCGCCCCCAGGTTCTTGCTGAAGTCGAGCGTGAGCGCGTCGCAGCACGACCCGAGCGACCGCAGGTCCCCGGCCCCGGCCGCCATCGCCTCCCAGAGCCGCGCCCCGTCGACGTGCAGCGACAGCCCACGCCCGCGCGTCCACGCGTGCAGGCCGCGCATCGCGACCAGGGGCACCACGGTCCCGGACGCCGTGTTCTCGATGCTGACCACGCGCGTCGGGCACTTGTGCACGTCGTCGGTCACGACCGCGTGCTTGTCCAGGTCCTCGACTGTCAGGTAGCGGCCGTTCAGCGGCCGGATGGCCTGCACCATGGCCCCCGACAGATGGGCCACGCCGCCCGCCTCCCAATGGATGATGTGCGAGTGCGCGTCTGCGAGGATAGCATGACTAGGCTTGTCGGGTCGGCTTCAGCGCCTTTTTTGATGTGCAGGAGGGACAAGCAGAAAGCAAGGCAAGAGAACAAGGACTTACGGCGGCTGTTGCAACAAGGTCCGCAGCGCAAGCTGATTTGCCATGGTCCCGCTGATGACAAAGGCAGCTTCCTCGTGGCCACAAAGACTCGCCATTTGGCGCTCGAAATCGGCCGTCGTCGCATCTTCTCCATATACGTCGTCGTTGAGGGTCGACTGTGCTATTGCTTCGAGCATGCCGGTCGACGGCGTGGTAACGACATCGCCTTTAATATGGTCAGTAGGTCAGGTAGCTAGATACGCGACAGTCTCCCCAGCAAAACTCGAGCTTACTTCTGAGATCGAACGCCGCCCCCGTCCTCTCAGGACAACCCCAGTTCAGTGGTTTCGATGCCACTACCGCAACATTTGCTGTACCGGCGTCTTTGCTCGTTCTCATGGCTCTCGTTGTACATCCAAGTGGAGGGTTTGGTCTGGTTAGATCCGAGGACTGGCGGCGCCGTGTGCCCGTACCGTTGGTCAAATACTATTCTTGCGCGAGCCGTTCCTCCTCACCGATTCCGCTTTGGGTCAAGCGCGCGTTTTTCATAAGCTGGAAGAAGGATCTCCAAAGCACATAGCCTTCCCGGCGACGCCCGAGACCATGGTCACGGTCATGAAGCCTCTCTCCTAGCTCCAATCCTTGGCGTTTCTTATCCGCCCGTCCCGCGCGTTCCGTGTGGAACTACGACACCCGGAGATTACAAATATTGACCAGACGGCCGCCTCATGCTATCCTCCGCTTCAGGCATGAGCCGGGGCGGGGCAGGGGGCCACGATCGCGCCCAACAACAAGCCTACTGGTCGTCAAATCGTCACTGCTGCCCAAGACTCGTTTCTTAGTGCTGACTGTGCCGTATTGAATCAGCATAGCGCCAAGGCACGGCCAAGATACCACTACAAGACGGCCGCGAGCTGTCCATCTAGGGCATCTGTGGTTGAATCCATCTGCAGGATCTTGACAAGCTCTAATGTAACCCGCCTCTTGAGCCATGTCACCTTGGCCCTGATCCCAGTCTATCCAAAGTCGCCAGCTCTGTGAACCTGGCTATATATCTTCGAGCCGCGCTGGCTGTACAGTCAAGCTTTTTCCGGCAGCATCTTCGCCAGGCTACGACCTCGGCCCTAAACGCAGCAATGGGTGGCTCGATCGAGCTCTCCTCCTCTGACGAGGTAGTCAAGATACAGAAGGCCGACAACGAAAGGACTGCCATCCACGACTCCACTACCATGTTCAACAACCAAGACGCAAACGTGCTCGCAGAATATGGACTCGTAACAAAGCAAGACGGGACTGTCTGCTGGAAGGCCAACAGCCCGGATCATCCCCGGAACTGGTCGACTGCGAGGAAGACTTTCGATACCACTATCATAATCCTGCTGGAGTTCTATACGTGAGCATCCTGCCCACTCCCAGAAAGAAGACGGCTTCAATCTTCTCTTGCTGACCACCCCCTAAAACCCCTCACAAAAAACAACCAACTATGGCTGATATCCTTGTTTGTAGAACAGTCATCAGCACCACAGGAGTCAGTTTGAAGCACCGGGAGGCCGACAGCAAAGACAGAGGAGGCAATGTACGGGTGAATATGCTGACCGCTAACCTCCATGCTGCTCCAGGCTTCGGTGGCGGATCGCGCGGCCGCCGAATATGGCTTTGGGGCAAGACAGTCCCTCATCGCCTTCACCTTCATGTATGACCACCCCCAAACCCCGGACCGCTGCGGGAGTGCTCCCTATCAAGAAGAGCCTAGCGGCGATTATCATCGGCAGAAGTCCGAGCAAGAAGTGCGATCGACAGGCCAGTCAAAACACGCGCCCCTAATGACATCAGCGATTAGATGTGCACAGACACACGCCTATCTCGCCCAATCACTGGCCTAGTCTAGACATTTGTCAAGTTCGCTGATGGTGCGGTGGGGAAAAAACAATAGGTATCAGCTAGGTCAGGCTGTCGGGGGCTGCCTCATCCCTCCCTTCTCCGAGATTGTCGGGCGCAGGTGGCCCTACCTGGCCTCGTGCGCGGCCTTTAGCCTCTTCTGCCTGGCGGTGACGGCGGCAGGCGACGGCGACGGCGACGGCGGCAGCGGGGGTCCCCGGGCCGGCGCCGCGGCCGTCCACGTCGGCCGGTTCGTCACGGGCCTCGCCTCGGCCGCGCCCAGCGTCGTCGTGGCCGGCAGCGTCGAGGACATGTTCAACGCCCGCCGGCGCGTCTGGGTCGTGGTTCTGTGGAACGCCGCCACGACGGCGGGGCTCTGCCTGGGCCCCGTCTACGCCGCCTACGTGTCGGCCGCCGCCGGCTGGCGCTGGGTCTTCCGCAGCGCCGCCGCCGTCACCGCCCTGCTGTTTGTGGCCCTGCTCTGGGTCCGCGAGAGCCGGCCTAGCATGTGAGGCTCCTCCCCACCCCCGCCGTGGTTCCTTGCAAGTGTCACACGCCCACCCCGTTTGGGAGAAGAGAAGAAGAAGAAGAAGAAGAAGAAGAAAAAGAAGAAGAAAAAGAAGAAGAAAAAGAAGAAGAAGAAGATGATGATTATGATGATGAAAGAAAGAAAATGCCCTGGCTGACTTGGCCAGACTGCTGAGGCGGAAAATCCACCAGCTCGAGAAGGAAAGGGGGATCCGCAACCTGAGATGGTCCAACCCGGACTCCACCCCAGACGGCAGGGCGCTCCTCGAGGCCGTCGTCATCAGGCCGGTGCGTATCCTGCTAACCGAGCCCCTGGTGATCATGGTGGCTGTGATATCTGCCATCTCGTGGGGAATCATTTACCTGTTTGCCGAGTGCCTGCTGGACATTTACGTGACCATGGGGCTCGGCAAGACCGAGGCATCGCTGCCGTTTCTCGCCATTGCCGTCGGCGTCCTCTTCACCTTCTTCCCGCGCCTGTGGGACATGAGCGTCGTCAAAGCCAGACGGCGCAAAAAGGAGCATATTGAACCGTAAGATTGGTCTACAGAACCTCTTGAACCCGCGTCTCGATCTCGGCGTTACTCCCAACCCTTGCGCAACAGAAAATAAACAGAGAAACGTCTGATTAACTAGAGGCTGACACCTTCCTATGATGACGACCAAAAAAACCCTCCAGCGAGGACAAGATCATGGGCTGCACCATCGCGGCACCGGCGCTGACGGTCGGCCTGGCCTGGTTCTCGTGGACGGTCCCGCCCCGAGCCCAGGGCCTGCACTGGGCGGCGCCGACGGCGGCCCTGGTGCTTGTCGGGTTCGCCGTCAACGAGCTGGCCTACACGCTGAGCGCGTACCTGTCGGACGCGTACCTGCTGTACAGCGCCTCGGCCTTTGCGGGCCTCGCCCTGGTCCGCGCCGTCGTCTCGGGCCTCATGCCGCTCGTCGCGCACGAGCTGTACGGGCCCCGCGGGCCCGGGCCCAACGTTGCCGGGTCTATCCTCGCCGCCTGCTCGGCCGTCTTCTGCCTCGCCCCCTGGGTCTTTATCCGGCACAGCAGGCGGCTCCGCCGGCGGAGCCCGTTTGCGTGCTATAGCCTGGAGACCCACCAGCGGACCCAAGTAGAGGAGGATTAAGGGACCATGGCTGGCTGGATACAAGGGCCAGCGGGAGGCTGCGGCCGGGGCGGTGTGGTAATGAGAACTTTAAATGGCGAGACCCAAAGAACCGAGCTCCCAAGCCGAGGTTAAGAACCAGAGAGACGGAGAAAAGGAGAAAAAAAACGAAGAAAAGCAAAGGCGTCGGAAGATGAAAATCCGGGGCCAGTTATCAAAAAGGAAAATAACAGTAAGCCTTGGAGAAGATGAAAAGACTTGAATACACAAGATATCTACAGTTATAAACTCAAGCTGGGAATCTGCGTCACAAAGGAAATCAGTTTACACGTCGTAAATGCTCGCAACTCTGCCCGTCGGGTCGATTTCTCCATCCCCAACCATGGCAGTGAACAGGGAAAGAGAAAAACGAAGAAAAAGAATAAACAAAGGGCGAGGGCGAAAACAAGTCGAAGAGTCGGCAGAGCAAGAAAAAAAACCTGCAGAATCCCGAGGACAAAAGAACCCGTCACATGCAAAAGGGATAACAACAAGCTCTGCCCTGCCGGAACCTCGCATTACCACAGCGCTCCGTTTACACGGCAGTCTTCTTCCACTGCGCCACGACACCGAGAACGCTGCTGACGGTACCGGCGATACCGACGAGGCCGTCGTCGAGGCCGACCCAGCCGAGGGCCGAGAAGGGGATGGTCAGGTCGCAGAGGTCCGAGACAAGCTGCGTCCGGGCAGCAGTCCTCTCACTAAAAAAAAGATGGGCATCGTATTTTGTGGTTAGCATTTGCTTGCTTCGCATCTGTTCTGCGAAGGGGGGAGGGAAACCAACAGGGCAATCCTCTTTCCCTCGACGACGCCCTCGCCCTCCTTGCGGTCGACCTTTGCCTCGCGCTCCTTGAGGCGGTAGAGCGAGTAGAGCTGGGCCGAGACGCTGCAGAGCAGGCCCATGGCCCAGAAGCGGTAGGCCTCGCGCTGCAGGCGGGCCGTGTGCTTGGAGCGGCGGGCGCCGGTGGCGTCGAGGACGGTGGCCATGTCAAAGGTCAGGTAGCCGGCGTAGCCGAGCTGGCGGCCGACCGAGGTGTAGCGCACGACGGGGTCGGCGGCCTTTGCGTCGGCGGCGACGGCGGCGGCGCGCATGTGCTCGACGTTCTTGCCGACGCGCATCACCTTGCGCACCAGGCCGAACTGCTTCTTGATGGCGTCCCAGGGCGCGACGGCGGCGGGGGTGCCGTTGGTGCGCAGCAGGTACCAGGCGTAGAAGCGGGCAAAGTACTGGATGGTGCGCAGGAGCTTGTCGCGGCCGACCGTCGTCGCGACGAACTTGAGGTAGTGCGACACCGAGGGGTGGTAGATGAGCGCGTCGGCGACCATGGTGGCGGCGGATGCTGGGGCTGCCTTCTTCCTTCTTTTTTCTTGTTTGGGGGGGGTCGGCTCGGTGTTTGTGCAAGTCGGGGGTCGCGCGCGGCGGGGATTTGGATGGCAGTCGTCGGTGTCGTCGGTGTCGTCGGTGTCGTTGTTGTCGGTTTCGTCGCCGTCGTCCTCGTCGTTGAAGCGCGATGGTCGCGAACTGGGCTTGCTGGCTGTGGCTGGCTGACTAGGTGGCTACATAGGTTTTTTGGGGCCGATGCGCGAGGGCAACCGTCGGTTGGAGCGTTCCGATGGATTGATGGGGGTGGCGCCAAGGCCGGGAGCACATGCATGCCGCTGCAACGGGGTAATATGTCGTGCCGGGCCTGGG
The DNA here is from genome assembly GCA_003049435.1 of Nakataea oryzae. Classification (NCBI taxonomy): domain Eukaryota; kingdom Fungi; phylum Ascomycota; class Sordariomycetes; order Magnaporthales; family Magnaporthaceae; genus Nakataea; species Nakataea oryzae. The sequence goes on along the minus strand of PYSQ01000066.1, from coordinate 53,810 downwards.
CCCCAGCCGCAAGTCCAGGGAGCTTGACTTGCCTACCTTGCCCCTCGGCCACAGCTGGCCGGGAGCAGGCAGGCACGCGAATGGGAGCAGGGCAGGATGCGAGCAACAACCGTATTGGATTCTGGCCGGTCGTAGCTGCTCAAAGTGCAAGACGCCCACCGCCACCGGCTACACACATACATACATCATAGGTGCCTCTGCCTGGGCCTCGGAAGCACAAACGCTCCCACCCACCTCCCAGCGAATGCTGCCGCGCGCCCATCACGGGCATCTGCCCAACCCAGGGGCTGACGTTTCGGCGCTCCCACCGCCATGCAAATTCCCCAGACCAAGGAAGGCCACATGCCGAGGTCCGTCCCGGCTACACTGCCTCTGGTACGGTGGCCCGTGCACATGCCTGTGGTGGGGCAGAGAGGCAAGCAACCCCGGGCCAGGGTCTCGCAACGGCTAGCAGGCGCGGGCTGTCGGCTGTGCGTTTGACCGAGCTGTTCGTCTTCTGCTCACACGCACACACACACATACAGCCTTGCCCGCCCATCCCCAGACGCGTCTCCAGTCTTTTTTTTTTGCTTCTAGTTCCTTTCTTGACGCGCCCGACACCTCGCAAGCCCCGCATGCCAGCGCTGCTTCCTGGTGCGTGCTTGCCGAGTACGCACTCCTCCCGTCCCCTCGCACCCCTGTGAGGCCGCCACCAGCGGACCTTGGAAATTCTGCTACACCGGCCGACGAGACCCACCAACGGAGCCGAGCGTCACGGGGTTTCTATTACCTACGCTCTGCAGCCGTGGGGTAATACCCAGTACATGGCCGCCTCTCTGCCCAGTACACACAACCCAACCTGCCTCGTGTCGACGACTGTCGGAGTCCTGAAGAGGAGACTCGCCAAGCCTTTCTGGGGCACGTGCTCGATATTTTTTCCATGTATTTTTTTTATTTATTTATCTAATTCTCTCCGAAACAACGCCAGGCCGGCACAGCGCGCGCCACCTTGGGTCAGATGCTCACTCGATCAAAGCTAGTGGCCTGGTAGTGGTAGGTACCTCATGAGCCCGCCCTCCTCTTATCTCGGCCTGCCTGCCACCCAAGGCGGAAATACCCTTTCCAGACGGCTCCCGCCGCGCGGTTTATCCGACGGCGGGCGACAGGATCGCAGGCCTGCGGCTGGGCTCGGGGCCAATGCCGGGTTCCAGGCGCGTGGCCCCCGTCGAGGTGGGGACGCCGCTGTACGTCATCCCGGGAAATCCTCTTCGTCCGGAGACGACCTGCCCTCGTTCCCAGTCGCCCCGAGGGGAACGGCCTCTCCAGGCAGGTACATGTACCTGACTAGGCCCGGGCTGTAAGGAGCTCCCCCCCCATCATTGGAGCGTCCGGCTGCCTTCAATAGCCGCGTCCTTCCAGGGTAGCTATGCGGGGCACCATTTTGGCTCCGCGGTCAAGACATCGTCATGCCCCCTTTCCTCCCGCCCGAAAGTTCGGCCCATTACTTGATAAGTCGAACGAGACCCTCCGTCTCCTTCTTCCATCCCGTTTCTTTTGTCCTTTTCAGCCTCTCAACCCTCTTTCCACCTTCCCCTCCCCCTCCATCCAGTGGCCTCGTAAATCTTCCGCCCCACTATAGCCAGCCATCCCGCCATTCCGCGCTTCCCATCCTTTGACATTTGATCTTGCCAGTCTCGAGATACCCCCCTCTTGTCCACACTTTCCCAAGTACAGTCCTGCACCTGTGCAGTTTTCAGACTAGCCCACCATGGCTGAGAGCAATTCCAATGGCGCACCGGTGCCCGAGAAGGTCAACACCAATATTGTAACCCTCACCAGATTCTTGACGGAGGAGCAAGCGAAACACAAGGAGGCTACCGGAGACTTCACGTACGTTGAAAGCGGACGTGCCATGGCACTTCTGCTCTCCCACGACAAGAGAGAGACAGACAAACAGAGACAGTGAGGGAGGAGGGCGCGCCCAAAACTAACAACCCCGCTCCAGACTGCTTTGCCATGCCCTGCAGTTCTCCTTCAAGGCCATCGCCTACTACATCAGGCGAGCCACGCTGGTCAACCTGACGGGGCTGGCCGGCACTGCAAACACGACGGGAGACGACCAGAAGAAGCTGGATGTCATCGGCAACGACATCTTTATCGAGGCCATGCGATCGTCGGGCAAGTGCGCGCTCCTGGTGTCGGAGGAGGAGGAGGACATCATCTTCTTCAAGGGCAACGGAGACGCCCGCTACGCCGTCGCCTGTGACCCCATCGACGGCAGCTCCAACCTTGACGCCGGCGTCTCGGTCGGCACCATCTTCGGCGTCCACAAGCTCGCTGACGGCAGCCAAGGCACCAAGGAGGACATCCTCAAGCCGGGGACTGAGCTGCTCGCCTCGGGCTTCACCATGTACGGCGCCTCGGCCCAGCTCGTCCTGACCATGCGCGGCGGCGGCGTCAACGGCTTCACCCTCGACAACTCGTTTGGCGAGTTCATCCTCACCCACCCCGACATGCGCATCCCCAAGTCGCGCGCCATTTACTCGGTCAACGAGGGAAACTCGCTCTATTGGGAGGACCACGTCAAGGGCTACTTTGAGTCGCTCAAGCAGCCCCAGGGCGGTCCCAGCGGCAAGCCCTACAGCGCCAGGTACATCGGCAGCATGGTTGCCGACGCCTACCGAACCCTACTATATGGCGGTATCTTTGCCTACCCGGCCGACAAGAAGAGCCCCAAGGGCAAGCTCCGCATCCTCTACGAGTGCGCTCCCATGGCCATGGTATTCGAGAATGGTAAGGGCCCTTTCCTCCCATATTTCTTTTTCCTTTTTTTCCCTTTATCTCCACCCCCATTCCCCGAACTCTCCGTGGCATATTCTCCACGTGCAGCACAAAAAGAACTAGAAGTTGACGGTTCCTCGCACCTCCTCCTTTCAGCCGGCGGTCAAGCCCTCGACAGCAAAATGATTCGCATGCTGGAAGTCGTCCCTGAGCACATCCATGACAGGTCTGGAATCTTCATGGGCAGCTGGGATGAGATCGAGAAGGTCAAGACCTTCCACAAATAGGAAGTAAGATTCACCAGGGAGTGGCCGAGCAAAGGCCAAGACCCCCGAGACAAAACAAACAAACAAACACAACATAATAAAAAACAACAACAAAGGAGCCCACTTGTAGCTGCAACGAGATTGAAAGCCACAGGTCGACTTGAGAACTTTGGCGGCGGTAGAAAGGGATTCCGACGTGCGGCAGCAAAAGTCAAGTTCACCGAGGTGCCGCGGTGTTTATTCCAAACCCCATCGAGCTAAACAACGACAGATCAGATGTGTCATGGTACAGAGTCAATGAGCAAGGGCTTTTGAGTAGCAACTAGTCTAGCTAGTCTAACACTGTTGTCAGAATCAAAGGGGTAGCAAAGGACTTTGATGCCAATCCGGATGTTTGCCAAGGCCAACCAGACCTCGTCTCACCGAGGCCCCAGGAAAAGCAGCGCGCCGTTGCGCGTGGGCTGTAAAACTGGCGCGGCGCCAAGAGGCACGCTTCAGTCCGAGCTCTCAAGTTAGCTGCCGGTTCTTTAGACTCGAGGTTGTGTGTTACCGTGTGTAGGATCCCAAATAAAAAAAGCAAACCCAAAGCCACCCAGCACCACCAAACGCCCAACACCGGCGATTGGCCTGGCGCTATGTGAGGTGCAGACCCCGGTCCATGGCAAGAAAAAAAACAGCAAACAAAAAAAGAATATAGAAAAAAATAAAGAAAAATCGGGACGACGACATGTTCGCTTCGGTAAATCTTGTCGCCGATTCGCTGTTCTCGGGAGGCGCCGCAACTCCTTCAGGGAGAGACATGGGAGGAATTGCGCCAGATAAAGCAGCGTCTGATCCTAAGCCCTGAATTAGTCGAGGTCCTCATTTGGTTGGTAAACATGACGACTCCGGCTGGGATCCTTGCGCATGGCCTGCCCAGATCCAGTGAATCCAACTGTGTTGAGCAAAAATCGTTAGCGGACCTTGTACGGACCGGGGCACTTGTCAGCCATCGTGGAGCCCAGACTCACCTCGTCCGTGGATTCCCTCGGGCGTCCGGAACATGCTGTCCTTCTTCTGCGTCTTGGCAAACTTGGACTTGTTGTTGAAGTCCTGCCAGTTGGACTTGCCCTTCTCGAGCTCCTTGGTCGCCTTGATCTTCTTGAACTTCTTGACCGGCTTGGCGTCGTCGGCGCCCGCTGCCCCGGACCCCTCTCCTGCGCCTCCCTGCGGCTGTGCATACCGGGTTGCCGAGGCCGAGAGGACGACGCCGTTGTTGTTCCGCGACGTAGCGGGCGCATGGCTGGCGTACGCCGCCGACTGCGCCGGCTGCTGTGGGGCGGCAGCGTCGGTGGTGGCAGCGGCAGCGGCAGCGACATGGGGCAGTTCGGGCGCGTTCGCGGCGATGGGGGTGCCGTCAGCCTTGCGCTTCTGGGCCGATGACGATGGGGTGATGGGGCGTATGTCACGAGAGCGCAGCATCTCAACCGTGTCATAACTCTTGAACTTGACCGTATAGATGGGCGCCGTGGACGAGCCTGTGACCGAGGTGATGCGGGCCGGGTAGAAGGCCTTGTCTCCCGACACCCACTTGGCCATGACATTATCGTTGACCTGGTACGAGATTTCCGCTTCCTTCTCGTCTGGGACGGCGGGCGACGGCGGTGCGGGGCCTGACTTTTGGAAGCCCGTGCGATCTAGGTGCGACCCCTTCTCGGGCGGCGGTGGCGTAGGGTGCGAGTCTGCTGCCGGCTGATGGGGTCGTGGCGCCGTCGTCGGTTTCGATGGCCGGAGCTCGGCGATCTGCTCGTCGCATATGGCTATGGCATCTTCAAGCTCAGTCTTGAGCGCAAGGAGTTCTTCGTTCTGGGGGTCGTCTTGGAGGCCCCCAAGTATCACCTCTAGCTGTATAGAAGGAAGGCGCCAAACCGTTAGCGATGCTGCACGCTGCGACGAGTCGCGGATGGATATGAATAGGGGCCGTCTCACCTGGTCAGCGAACTCGACCTTGTCGGCCTCCCACTTCTCGAGACTCATTGTGGCCGGTTTCGGGATTGGAAGAGGCCGTCAGAGGCTGGCAGGCGGGCCGCGAAGCAGCGCAGGGCTCGGGGAAAAGTTGCGTCGGTATATAGCGCAAGAAGGACCGCCGTGGTTGCCGGAAGATGGCGTCTGGGCTGGCGGGGATGCGATAGGTGATGATGAGGTTCGGACTGCACAGGTCAACAACTACCTATGTAACCAGAATGGCGGATGCAGAAGGCGGGCACCACACACCATGAAAACGGCAGGCACTTGGACGGGCCTGGACTGGGGCAACTTGGCCCCCCACAGCGCGACGTCAAGGGGGCGAGGAGAAAGCGACGGGTTACGTAATCGAACCTTGTCTTGCCTGGCGGGAACCCAGGCACTCGCCAAGCATCAATCCGCTCGCCGACCGCAGCCTCTTGATGGACGCCAAGGTCGGTACTCCGTTAGCCACCTGCCTACGTGCCTACCTACCTATGAGCCCATGTGCCCTGTGATTGCTCCAAAAGCTACGAAAAAAAAACACCGGCAAGCAAAATCAATGGCAACCTAGAGCACAGGGGGGGGGGGGTAGCAAAATAAAGACAACAATACAGCAATCTTCATTTTAGTATAGGAACAAACTAGTAAGCGTTCCTTTGCTAGAGGCTACTCGGAAAGCCAAGCTGGAAGGGAGCGCATGCTCACGAGCAGCAGCCCCAGTGCCAAAAGCCATTCACTCACTTGCGTGCACTCTGAGAGCGAGATGATTGCTGTCTGCAGAAGCCCAAAGCAGCAACCACACCCACAATCCCGAAATTCCCTTGTCCTCCTTCCCCGTCCCGATAGTGCAATGACGCCCGGGTGCTGTGCTCAGTAACGTATTCTCGCAGGATTTCGTAGTCGAATAAAAGAAAAGGAAGAAGAAGAAGAAGAAGAAGAAGAAGAGAGAGCGACGAAAGAGTCATTAGAGCGTGAAAATGGAGGTTATCAGTCAATAACAGCGATGTGGTTTATCGTGGTTTCGCCAACGGCGTCCCGGAGCGCGGGACGGCTAATAATAGAAAAGAAGCAAGGAAAAATGGAGGTAGATGCAGCCGTAGGGATCGGAATGTATCACAATAAAAGATACAAAGCACCATCCATCGCGGTTCTTATGTGGATTTGCGAGACGCCCTTGGCCATAAAAACACACCTCGTTCGTCTGACGGCTTGCGCGGGCGGCATGGGCGCGGCGGCAATGCGACAAGACGTCACTTGCCTGTGCAGGCATCGACCGTGCGCATCCAGAACTTGGTCTACTCTTCGTGACAGAGGCTCGGTGGCTTGCTCGGAGAGGACCAAGATCAGGGACCAGGACCGGGACCGGGACAGTACCGCAGCTCGCCTGTAGAATCAACCATAGCCTCGCCGACATCGGTTTCCTACTCCTGACTGGCGCTCAAGTCCATGTTCTTCTCCCACATGTTGCGCAGCAGCGCCACTGTGCCGTCGTCATCCTCGCCGTCAACCAGGCTGGCCCCGCTGAGCCCCTCTCCCCCACCATGTAACCGTCGGCCGCCGTCGTCGTCCGTTTCCAGGCTGGAGTTGGTTCCGTTGGCTCTGACGGACGACAGTGATCTCCGATGATCTCCCGGCCTCGACTGCTGCTGCTGAGGCCTTTCGCCACTGATGCCGCCCACCGCAGCGGCAGAGGACCCGGGCCGAGAGCTTCCATGTTCCCGATAACTTTGACTGAGCCTCGAGGCAGCACCGATCCCGACGTAGTCTGAGTGGCGCTTGGCATGTCCCGATCCGGTGCCATTGGGCAGGGGGATCCGCCGGCTCTTCTCGGCGCCGGGAAGGTGCGCCAGCCGCGCGAGACTGCGAGCCACAGGATTTTGGTATCGGCGCACGACCATGTACTCCATGCCGGTGCGATCCAGGAGCTTACCGACGCGTGGGTCCCGCGTGTCATAGCCCGCGCCGCCGACCAGCGGGCTGGCAGCAGGGCCCTGGTGGTGGGGAAGGTGGTGGGGATTCGGCTCCAGAGTCGAGCTGGCCCGCTGCAGGTTGAGTTTCTGCTGGGTACGGCTCTTCTCCGCCGGCGGCGCCATATATGCCATTGACGCTCTAGCTCTCGAAGAGGATCTCGCAGATGGCGGGCCCATGACGCTGTTGGCTTCATCGTCCGATGTCAGCGACGACGGTTCGCCGCCACGGCGGTACCCGTTTCGTAGTGATGTGTTGTTGTGGACCTCGTTCATGGTCGCTAGAGAGCGAGTGCGGTTGGGCGCCGACGAGTCGTCGTCGCTCTGTCTCGACATCCGCGAGCTCGGCGTGTAGAACGATCCCCCGACCGCCGTCGGGATGCCGGAGGAGCCATGGCTACTTGTGGTTACAAAGCGGGAGGTGATATCGCCGCCGCCACCCCCGCTGCTCCCGGCCATTCCCCGCCGCTGGGCCGCCGTCAGGCCAGCCTCGGTAGAGAAGAGGGAGGCGCTGGATTCGGGGCTCGCGGCCGGCGCTGGTTTGCGCTGCTGCAGGCGCTGGGCGGCGGCCGATGCCGACTCGCCAGTGGCGGACTCGGTCGACATCATCGGAACCGCAGTCTGTGAGGGAACGCGTTGCAGCAGCTTTGAAGGTGGCGGCAATGAGTCCTGTTGGGAAGGGCCACGGGGGTGCACGTGGCTCGGCGACAACTGAGAGCGCGTGGGCGGGCTGCTTTGAGCCGAGACGTCGGCGTCGGGCGCGTGGTGTTGCTGCTGAGCCTGAGCCTGTACCTGAGCTTGCGCTTGAGCCTGAGCTTGAGCCTGAGCCTGAGCCTGGATCTGAGCCTGGGCCTGAGCCTGGGCCTGAGCCTGCTGTAGGTGTTGGGGTTGTGGTTGATGAGCGTTCTGGTGGTGATGGCTGTGATGGTGATGGCTTGGACTGTCGGGTTTAGATTCCGGATGACCACTGCTCACGACAGAGCCGCGGCGCGAGATGTAGGGCGATGCTGAGGAGCTCGCGTCAACCCACTCGTCTCCGTCGTCCTCTCCGTCGTCGTCTTCGTCTTCGTCTTCGTCCTCTCCAGTACCGAGCGCGAAATGGACTTGGTTCTTAGCAGCCTTCTTCGTGACGGTCGGGTTGGACAGTGAGCGCTTCAATGGCACGCCCCCGGAAGATCTGGAGCCGCCGCCGCCTCCTCCTCCTCCGGCTCCGCCGTTGCGCTTGGCGACGTCGGCGTGCGAGCGGTTGCGCTTCAGGTTGGTGCCGGACAGATTCTTCTTCAGGTTGGCCGACGACGAGACGTGGCCGCCAGCCAGCTTCAGCTCGGACGACGCGCGACGATGGTGGGAGCTGCCGCTGGACGGGCCAGCGGCGGC
>PYSQ01000066.1:23734-45406 GCA_003049435.1 Nakataea oryzae | reverse complement strand
GACGGGCCAGCGGCGGCTGCGGCGATTGGGGGGAACGCGCGGTCGGCCGGGTCGGGCGAGGTGGAGGATTGGCGCCTGACGGGGGGTTTTGCCGAGGGCGCGACGGCGTGGTGCCTGTACAGGGCCTTGGAGGAGGGGACACGGCCGTGGAGCCTGCTGCCGCCGCCGACGACGTATTTCTGCTGCGACTTTGTGCGGTGCTGTTGCTGCTGCTGGGTCTGGTTCTGGGAATTGGTCTGCTGCTGAGGAGGGGCCTGGTTGTCGCTGTGCTGCGAATCGTTGGTGTTGCGATGAGCGCCCAGGGCGGGTCGTTTTGATTGGCCGTGAGCCGATGTGTCGGTCCCGTCTCTGTCCCTGTCCTTGGCCATGGCTGCAGTCTGCGGTGCTGCTGCGGCGGCGGCTCTTGTGCGCGATTTGGGGCACCAGTCTGCCTCGTGCTGGCCGTCCCCTTGCTTCCCTACCCTCAGCGGTCAAGGCGGGCGCGCTGCACGCAATCCGGGGCTGCAGCCGGCGATGCGGCGGCGATGCGTGTGCGGGCGGCCGGATCGGTTGTCGAGCGAGGCTGGGGGCCGGCGCTGGCACGTCGCAAGCTGCACTCGGCTCTGCGCGAGACGAGTCGGGTCGGGTCGAGCAAGCCTCGGGGCTGGGATGGGCAGGTTTGAGCCTGGGCCGCCTGGGAGGAGCAGCCGCCTGCAGCAACGAGTCGGGCCGTCGTGCTTTGGGGGGTCGGTCGGCTGCAATGGCGGGTGCGCAATCGAGGCGAGAGTGTCTCGGGGAGGCAGCTGGCTGTCTGGCTGCTGGTTGGCGGGTTGGAATGATCTGGCGAGTCGGTCCTGGCTCCAAGAGCAACGGCGCCAGCCTCTGTCGCCTGTGTTGGCCTGGCTCTGCCAAATCGGATCTTTTGTGGATTCTCCGGCCTGGCCGCCAAAGCTCCAGAATCTCGCTGTCTGTGCCCTGTGCAAGTCCAGAAAAAGGCCGTGCAAGCGACCCACTCGCCGGCTGCATCGCCCGAGATGAAGCGTTTTACCAATGACGAAGACGATTCTGCAACACGCCCAGCGTCCGACGTGGCTGTTGCACATGGCTGGTGCCTTGACTCCTGCCCGTGCCCTTCCTTTGCCCTCCTTTGCCCCGGCCTCACCGTCCCAGCTCTCGCACCGAGCCGAGACCACTTTCGTTGCCCACCACCTCGGCTACCCCTCTACACCTTGTCTTAGCCTGTTTCCCCCACACGCCGCGCCCTGCGCTGCTTGCCCCCCTGCCGTCATACTGTATCGCTGTGTCACCCACGAGTACAGTACCTCTAATCCCTCCCGGCTGCTTCCCTCTGCGACCCAGACGAGCCGCAAATGGCACAGCGCTCTACTCTGTTGCACGCCGCCGCCGGTCCGGCTCGCACGTCGCATCTGGCGGTGAGCACCCACATGCGTCTGTCAGCTTCTCACTGGTCAATCTCCAGTCAACTCAGCAATCATGTTTTCCACGTGAGAGCGCCGTTGGACCCTCGCAGTCCACAATGGCTCTGCCCCTCGGAAAATCCCAATGCCGCCTGTTTCGTGCTCTCTACCGGCCCTTTCGTGTTCGAGTCTGCGAACGACATGTCGTGCCCACCGACACCCCGGCCCCGCTCACTAGGTAGGTGGGCGTCAAGCCGTCAGAACCTTCTGGGTGCCTCGGCCACTTATCGCCCAATGCCCAGGTCTTACTACATGACTGATAAGTATGGTTGCTGCGTTTTGGTTGGGACAGGCCTGTGAATGTAACGTCTTGATGTGACCATGTTAGACGTCAGGGCTAGGAGCATGGCGTGCTGTTTGATATGCTCTGATGCATGTTGTATATTTACCTTCTAAGATTCTAACCTATATCGAACCAAAAAACGTATCCACGCCCGGTCAATACCGTTCAGTGCCTTTCCACATATATCAAAGCAGATTTAGGTGAAAAAAATGACAGCAAAGTAAACCGACAAGATTCACAAGGCCAGCAGTATCCGCCATACGCATAATGTGATCATAGGTCGAAGCCTGGATCACAGCTCGTGCTGTCATGATCGCCGAAGAAAAAAAGAGACGAAAAAACTAAACATGATACGGAAGATGCAGTCTAACTTTGTCACCACTGCTAGACTATAGCAGAGGAATCAAGCCCTCCCGCCACGACAAGGCGTTAGACCGACTTGGGAGGGGGGTAGATAAGTATGTTGTCGGTGGAGAGAAAGCAAAGCAAAAAGAAGATCCAAACGCACAAAGAAAAAAACGCAAGAATGAAAGCAAGCCAAACGAGCGGACAGGTTAGATGTTTTTGGGTTTTGTTTTTCTGGAAATGCAACGCACAACGAGACGACAGAAGGGAATAAGCCAAAGACAAAAGGGAATAAGCCAAAGACAAAAGGGAATAAGCCAAAGACAAAAGGGAATAAGCCAAAGACAAAAGGGAATAAGCCAAAAAGAAGCAGGCAAGGTAAAGACCGGACAGGTTAGATGTTTTTGGGGTTTGTGATTTTCAATTTTTTTGGGGGAATTTTATTTTTCAAGGGAAATGCAAACGCAAGACAAGCAAAACAAAACGAAGCCATGCAACACAAGAAACAAACAGAAAAACGAAAAGACAAAAGAAGAAAAGGAGTGGACAGGTTAGATGTTTTTGGGTTTTCTGGATTTCAAACTTTTTTTTGGCTTTTGTATTTTTTGGAGAAATGCAAGGGAAAACAAACAAAGCAAAGTGGGACAAGGAGGCGAACTACGCCATGGTGAGAGAACAGAAATGACGAGGGAAGTATCTTGGCTAGACTCGTCACTCTCCGGCGCGTAAGCTTTGCTCAGTCGAGAGAAGTTTGTTCTGGCGGTGTCTTCTCCGCTCGGGGCTCCCCGGCACTTGCGGCTCGGTCGGGAGAAGTTTGTTGTGGCGGTGGCTTCTCCGCCCTCGCCCCCCGGCGCGTAGGCCAAGCTCGGTCAGGGGCGGGTTCGTTCCGTTTTCCTTCGGTAGACGGTGGCAGTCTCTTGTGCTATGGCAGGGCAACAAGAGGCGATGCTCCAACTGTGGAATGCAACGCACTGCCGGGCTCCGGTATTTTCTTCCCTTTGCCCTCAAGGCACCAGTCCAGGTCGGTAGCAGAGGTGGGTCTTTTAATCGACGTTATCCAAGGTCGGGTTCTTTCCGTTTTCCTTCGGTTAAGAAAAACAAGCAAAAAAGAGGCCAGAAGAAAAAAACAAGCCCAGAGAAAAGCAAGACATGTGCCAGCCCAGAAGAAAAAACAGACAAAGGATTGACAGCGGTACCTTGACCCAGGGAAAGAAAAAGAAGGATTTTCTTGATCAAAGAGGGAAATGAGTGTGAGGCATCATAAAATCGGAGGAGCCAATATTTTGTGCCAATGTCGGTGGTAAAAGAACGAACCAAGGTAGGTAGGAAGTGAAAGGATATGTCCCAGGGGGAGCAGAGGAATGAATGTACAAATGTGAGAAGCCAAGTTTTCAAAGAGGGTATCAGGGTTAGAAGGCAGTGAAACAGCTCAAATGAATGGATCAAGGTGAGAGGGCAGAGCTGCCACGGGTGATCCATGATGAGGCCGAAGTGGCGGGCGAGCACGACAGGGGAGCGGGCGATCCGCGGCGCTGGAAGTCGCCCAGGAAGCGCTCCATGAAAGCGGCCTGGCCCTGCAGCTCATCTTCCTGCTCCGCCATTTCGATTTCTCGACGGCGGAGAGTCCTGAGGCGCTGGAAGGCCTTCTCCTGCTCGGCGCGCTCGACCTTGTCGTCCTCCACGTCCTGGATGCCGTCGACCTCGGAGAGGAGAGAAGTACCACGATCGATGTACGTATCGCCGTTAATCGTCACGATTTCGTCCACCGAAGGTGCGTACCTCGCAACCATCCGTCCGAAGTGCATCAGGCGTGACGCGTGGTACACAGGCGGGTCCATGAGCTTCGCGCCAAAGGGCCGTGGTGCCATGTCGGTAGTGTCGGGAGAGCCAGGGAGGGGACAAGGGGTCTGGAAGGGCCGCCGGCAGAGCCGAGACGCAAAGTACCGCCTCAAGTCTGCCGGGAAACGTCCGTCGCAGCTGTGCTTCGCGGGAATCCTCGTTGGGGTACGGGGAAGCGAAGCAGGAGCCGGAGGCGTGCCAGAAACAGGATCGGGACCAGTAGAAGAGCCAGAGAGAGAGACGGGCGCCACGCCGTGAACCTCCTCGAAGGTGGCGGCGGGGATAATGCGGCCAATCGGCCTCTTGGATTTCTCCGCGAGATCCTTGGCCTCGGCAATATCCTTGGTGGTCGCCCACCTGCGCCGCTGGGGCATCGGTCGACCGTGAACCTCCTCGTAGGTGGCGGCGGGGATAGTGCGGCCAATCGGTCTCTTGGATCGCTCCGCGAGAACCTTGGCCTCGGCAATATCCTCGGCAGTCGCCCACCTGGAGGTCTTGGGCATCGGCGGTATCGGCTTCGGCTTCGGAATCGGCATCGGCATCGGCGCGGAAACCTGGGCGTCCTGGGCCGCGCAAGGAGACGGCCGCCACTCGGCGGACTGCTCAATGACGGAGACCCGGGAGGAACCATCAGTAGCACCAGTTGACGACACAGGGGAGACCGGGGAGGCAGGGACGGCACGTTTGAGGCTTCGCTTGGTCTGGATTGCCACGACCCGCTTGGGCATGGTCCTCACTGGAGGCTCCGGGGACGGCTCAGCAGAAACGATGCCGCACTCCTGCTGCCACTGAGCCTTCTCAACCATGAACTGGATGATGTCATCCATGTCCATGTCCTCAACAGCAAGCTCGCCATCGATGACGCGCTCGAAGAGGGACTTGGGGGCAGGCTCAACGAAAGACTCGGGGTGGGCGGGCATGGGGACAGCAGGCAGGGGGGCAACAGGTGACGGCAGACGAACGACGGGTCGAACATCGGGCCGGGCAACAATAACCGGGGCAGAGGGAGTGGACGCAGACGCAAAGGAGTGCAGGGCCTGGGACAGGGACAGGGAGACAATAACGAAAGGCAGAAGGCAAAGGCCAACGAGAAAAGAAAGAGTGGATGCAGCGAGCCTATAGGCAACTGCCAGGGGTGCTGGACTAACCAGCGACTCGAGGACGGGAACCGTCTCGGCCGACGTAAGGGGGCGTTGGACCTAGGAAAAACATTGTTAGTATTCGAGGGCAACACATTATCTATGTGGCTTATATGTATGTGCAGTGTGTGGGGTGTGTCCGAAGGTGACAGCGAGGGTGGGTTATGGCCAGTGCACGAAGCCGTTGCGATGGCAAGATCCGAAGGCCAATGTCGACAAGGGTTGGTTGCGTGCAGGGGGGGTGCTGGCGACGCTGCAGGGTATATCGTGCATGGCGAATCTGCAAGGCGCTTGGATAAGTGGGGAGGATCGCCGATGCCAAGGCGCTATTATCGCGGGGTGCAGGCGGGAAGAGCCGAAGTGAATGACAGGGGAAATTAACGATTTCAGACGACGCGCGATAGAGAATTGATTGATGACAAGACCATCTCATCGAGTGGCATAAGGAGAAGAGATGGGGAAAATGAACAGGCTAGTGAGAAAGCGCCGATAATTGCGGTGATGAATCAAGTTGATTGAATTGAATGGAAGAATGTGGAGAGAAAAACAGGTGCTTGGCGATAGTTGGTGATGGTAATGAGGCTTGCATGGCGACGGCGACGGCGACGGTGAGGATCACAGCAGAGAGCCCGGTTCAGGTGCACAGTGGGTGCCGATAGTGCTGGCGTCGTGGAACCAAGGGCAGGGAGATGGCGTCGTGAGTGTGAATGGAGTCCAAGTCGCGGTCGGGAGTATTCGGTAGGCCGGGTCCACGAGTCGACGATGGCGATGGCGATGGAGGCATCGCATAGCCAGGAGCAGTGGGAGGCAGGGCAATGGGAGGATGGGCAGGAATAGAGCGGATGGGGATACTCACATTAACCAACGACTCAAGACCGGCATGCCCGAAGGCAAGGGTCTTGGCCGACGAGAGGAGGGCAGCAACAGAAGCAGCGAAACCAGGCATCTTGCAAACAGAGCTCTGAAAGCAGATAGGTACTGGGAAAGAAAGAATCGAGGGCCGTCGCAGACTCTGCCCAGATCGCTGGTGCTATATGGGATTGTAGGCTCTGAGTGCCCCACTTTTCCTCTGCAATGCTGTTCACCGCCCGATAGGCACGGCAGAAAGTGCTTCACCGCCAATGTTTGGCAGAGCCCCACAGGGGTCCGCCGCCTAAAGCGGTTTAGCGTTAGCGTGTTAGCGCCTCAGGCAGCTGTTTTTCTCAAGGGGAAATGGGTGGCGCCGACGAGGTTTTGGTATTGCGCTATGAAATCTATCAAAGTGTCATCGGAATCGTGATGCGAAGGGCATGCTTATATGGATTCCGTCGTCAAAAAGGAACCAGAGGCCGGCGCTGCGTAGAAATGGGCGAAAAGGTCGTTTTCGTGATTTGAGTGGGATTGAGGCGCGTCTGGGCCAAGATCGCTGGTCGAGCTGCCTACTTCTGACGCCGATTGTAAAAGGGTTTCGGGATGAACCACCCTGAAAATATGGCGCGACGATGCTCTCGAAGAGGGCTTTCTGGCCATGCCGGTATATCCGTGACTAGAGTCGTGGTTGCAGGTACTCGTTGCGGGGGTCGAAACGCGGACGCGGGGACGTTTGGTCGGTTTGCACATCAGCGCCTGAAGATGTGAGAAAGCGGGTGACGGATTCGTAATCAGGGCGACGCAGGGAACGTTTTGGTACCGAAATCTTCGATGGAAAGCGCTGGGGCGGAAAATGTCGAAATGTGGTGGTTACGCCTAGCCAGGCGTGAGGGTTGTGATGCCTCCAAAGGGGCCCGAGGGCACTTGCCCTGACCTGCTTGGCATCGGGGAAGGTGTGGAAGGGACGAGCATTCTCCCTTCCACGTTGGGTGGCGTCCGCGTCCGCTGAACCACCTGGCCATCCTTCCTGATGGGCTTGAAGTTGCTCTCCCGACCAACACGGTAGATTTCGTCGATGATACTATCCAGCGATCCGGCACTCTTAAACTCCAAAAACTTCCGATACAGCTCTAGAGCCGTCCTGGAGTCCTCGATGGAGTCGTGCGTGTCTACCTGGATGTCTTCCTTGAGCAGACAAGAAGCCAGGAAGGCAAGCGACAGCTTCCGGAGACGAGCTTTGAGGTAAAACAGGTTGATGGTGTCGATCACCTGCGCCTTGGGCACCTGTATGTTGATTACCCTGAAGTCCTGCCGCAGGCCATGCCCTAGGAACTGACATCCAAGATTAAGCAGCACCCAGAGCTTCTTGAAGGCGACTTTGAGCGACACGAGGTTGTGCTTTGACTGACGTGGGTCCAGGTCGTCAGGGGTGATACCCGAGTACATGGTCAGATAGTCGACGATAGGCTCCTTGATCAGGATATAGTCATCTATGAAGGGCTCGCCACGACGGGGCCCACTGCCTCGGACGACAGAGACTCTTGCGAGGGAGTGTATCATGGGCCGGATGGTTTCCCTTTCGCCGTCCGAGTTGACCTCGATCTCGGGTTGTTTCACAGCAACGAACTCGGTATCGAGGGCCACGATGGTGTCTGGGCCAGGACGTTCAAAGGCAGGGTCCAGCACCTGGTACGTCTTACCTTCAGACTCGGAGCTGGGCACTCAGGGATGTTAACTTGGCACGACAACAGGGGCCGTAACAGTAACCAGAATGGCTGCAGAAGAGGGCGAGGAACTGACGTCTGATCTTGGTACAGAACCGAAGTATCCAGTTTTTGCTTCCAGGTCGAGTCGATTTGATTGTTTGCTGATTTGAGTTGGTAAAGCACAATAAGGGGTGTCTTCCAAGTGGTGTTGAAGGTGAGGGCCTCCTTGGATGAAACAGGCTTGACGAGGAAGTCATTGAAAAGATGCCACTGGCTGTCCTCTGGTGGTGTGGGTGCAGAGTGAGCGACTAACAAAAGAGCAAGTCAGCAGGAAGGTCCGGCAGCGACGACAGCGACGACAGCATCACATGCACATTGGAGGATGGAGGATGGAGTGGGAGATGCAGACAAAACAACAAAAAGAAAACACCGCATCTCCAAAAAAAAAGGGTCGGGTGGACACATTCGGAGAGAAAGTCGAGTCGGGAAAACGAAATCAAAGACGCACCGTTAACCATGGCGATAAGATGAGGCTTGTGAGGTGGACCGCGATCGATATTGACGACGACGCCGATCAAGGAATATACGTATATCTCGTGTTTCGCCCGCTGGAGATGGAGCTTGAGGTCATCGCCCTCAAAGCAGTAAAGATGTTCGTCGCCAATTATTATGCCGATCTCCTCTGGGAGCCAGCCAGGGGTCGCCCAGAGACGCTTATGTTCCGGGCTCGAGATGTTTGCGTTTGCGGCCAGCACCTCGGGGATCGCCTTGATGGTCTTGCGCGTCGAGAGCGGCTGGTAGCCTCGGCAGGTGGTGCACCATCCCCGAGCGGTTTGCTCGCGCTCGATACTCTTCTTAAGTATGTCGGAGAACGAGGTCGCGGTCGGCGGCCTACCACGGACGTAGTTCTAACCGCAGACGACCATATCAGCCATGCTGCGAGACAGAGGAAGATGACTGACCAACTCACCATCTGCGGATAGACTAGATCGTTGACAAAGCTCGAGCTAGACCGTGCCGTTTCGCTTGAGCAATGCATACACTTCATCAAAACTTGGGCGGTCGTGGCGGTAGCCTGCGCGACCTTGTCAGCTCATTGCCTGCGTGCTAGGAGCTGCGCTACCGTCACTCTGGGACAAAACCTACCCGTTCCATGATGTTGACTTCTGGGGACGTCCTCATGTAGTCCCGACACATCTGATCGAGCAAGAATCTGGCCAAGCCTTGAATCATGACGGCCAGAGACGAGGCGTGCGGATCGTCCTCCAGCAAGTGCAGGTTTCCAACTGGGGAAACACAAGAGAAGAGGTCAGTAACAGACGTGGGCGCAACAGCTCCGGGGGGGCTTTTCCAGGGTACTAACCACCAGGATGACTTGTGAGCATCTTCAGCATATTAGTGGCCTGACACGTCGCCCCTTTGGCCTTATCCAGCATATCAAAGAGAAAGCCAAGCTCGCAGAGAAGACACTGCTCGCTGAGGCAGGCAGTAGCTGCGTGCTGAAGGGAAAGATTGCGCAAAATAGGGGTGAAGTGCATGACCTGTAGGAGGCTGTTGGCGTACGAATTGGCGATGTGGTTCTCCAAGCCTGCGTACCGAGTCCGGTTGTAGAATCTGCCGCCATTTGTGAGCCATTTATCCCCATGCGGAAGAGCCACAGGGACTGACGAGCGGGCCAGCCGCGTAGTTGTAGGGAACAGACTCACCCGAAGTCGAAGTCGTCGACACCAAATTTGCTAAACTTGATCTCGACACTGCGATACATGTTGGGCACCTCGGCCTTGAGGCTCTCGATCTCGGTCTTGATGGGGCTCTGGATGGCATCGTCCTGAGAAGAATCTCCGTTGGCGAGCCTCGGGAGCAGCTTGGCTATCTCCCTCGCCTTCTCGCTGAGAAACTTGGGGGCCTGCACGCTTCCGGCCGACTTGTCGGCCGACCGAGTGTCCTGGAGCTGGTTCCTAAGAAGCCCCGAGGTGTTTTTCCCGTAAAGGCCGAACTCGCTCTGAAGAAAGCTGGCGAGATAGTTGGGGTCGAGTTTGACCGGAGGCGCCCCAACGTCCGAGATGAAATTCTGGGGCCACGCCGAAAGCAGTTCCTCGCGGTAGTAGGCGAGTCCTACCGTGTTGAGGGGCCTACAGCAATGTCAGCCGCAAGTAAAGCAGACCCGGGGGGAATCGACACGCCAGGAGTACATGCAAGCAACCGAAAATGGAAAGGTCACGGGAACCTACGTCTCGACGCTCCAGTCCATTGTCGGCGGGGCCTCCTGTTCGTCGGTGGCAAACTCGAGCTGGGCAATGTTCTCGGCAAAAACAAGCTGCTTGGATGACGGCCCCCACAGATGCAGATAGCCATCTGCGTCGGCGATGACAAGTGTTTGGCCCGAGGGCGCGATGTCGACCAGGGCGAGGTACGCGGTCGTGTTGGCCTGCCTGACGTTGGTGGTGTTTGGGTTCAGGAGGTCGACCACGTGCATCTGACCAGCTTGGGAGACGACGATGCCTGTCGTCACCATTTTGGGGTGCATCCTCACAAAGGCAGCCAGCGGCGGGAACGGTATCGGCGCCATGGACTGCATGTTCTTCAAATCGAAGACGTTGACATAGGGATCGAACATGTAGGTCGACTGTTTCAGGGACGCACCGCAAGTAACGATGAAGTCTTGCTGCACGTCCATGTCGTTGATGTACGCGGACTGCGTGTTCCACGTCTTGATAACCTTGAGGCTGATTGAATCCAGGATATCGACACTGCCACGCTTGGTCGCCGCGCAGATGTGCCGGCTCTTCTTCATGATGCTGTAATGTTCCGACACGGGAACCTATGCGAGTGCGCCAAGGAGAACAGGTCAAGGGAACGTGATGGATTGTGTAAGCTTGCATCCTTCTCGAGACCATAGAAAAGGTCCCCCCGACTCGATGCGATGCTGACAGCTGCCAACCGAACAGGTGGGGAAGTTGGGGGAGAAGCGCGCGAGCGACCTACCTGCTTGGTCACTTCTCCCTTGTTCACATCGATGACAAACATGGTGTCCTGGTAGCCAGCAACCAGGATCTCGGCCGTGCCGCGGGAGGTAAAGGACATACACCGCAGGTCCCTCATGTCCTCATGGCTTGCAGGCAACACCGTCAGCTTTCCGTCGTCTCTGATATGCCACCGAGATGCGAGAAAGATAGAGAGAAGGCGAGCGGCCTACTTTATATGCCACAACGGCGGGCCCCTCCGCAATGCCATGTGGACACTTTGGGGGCTCAAGCAGATGACACCCCTCTCGTTGAAGAGGAACTGGCGCACCGCTCCCTGGTTGTGTGGATTCGCCTTGAAGGCGGTATACCTCTCCATCTCCTTGTTGCCATTGTGAAAGAACGATGCGACCCTTCCCTGCAGCGCCCGACGGCCTTGTCAGAAGAGAGCTGTGCCATCGCAGACGGATACGCCACGCGCGGGTGCTGGCGGGCGACGCAAGAAAGGCAGGGAGGGCCTGGCGCGCGCCGCGGGGCAGAGAGACTGCTTCACGTACAAAATCTTGACCAACCCATAGCAGCTCGGCGCCGGTGTCGAAAGCAACGGCGGTGGGTATCGTGGGGTGCAGAAAGGTGTCAGCTCGTTGCTGTTGGAAGTGGAAGCGGGTAACCTGGGTTGGCAGTCGGCGCGGAAGTGTGTCAGCGCGACGGCATTGATTGACTGGGCTGGGGAGGCCGACAAGCCAGAGCGACAGCCAGCAGGCAGCGGGGCCAGTGGCGACGAGCCAGCGCGAGGGACAAGCGATGATGGAGGCATACCTCGCCCCAGTCCGCGTCCATGGTGGAGGCTTCAAGGCGTTATCACATGGTAAGAAGACCGGGCCGCGCTCGTCTCTGAAGTGCCCGGAGCTCGCAGCAACGGCCGTCCTGGGGAGAGAGCGTGCCGGGCCGTGGATGGGTTCAAGGCTGCGCACGGAGGTCGGGAGATAATATCGGTATCGAATATACGAGCTCTTCCGGGCCGCGAGGAGCTTTCTTGCTGCAGGTTCGGTCTATCAACGACGGCGGGGAACACGACGGAAGCTCCGGCGCTCGAGCGGGACGGATGGTGCAGGACGTCGGCGCTGACTCCAGCCAGGTTGGAATCCAAGCAGTTTTGACACCCCTGTCCATTTTCGGCATGTTTGATTGAATGCATCGGGTTCCACGAGGAGCAAGAGTGGGGGAGCTGGACTACGGCCAACTTGCCGTCGCCTCCGCGCAGCTGGTCGCAAAATTCAATCGAGCCTCGAGCTAAAAACGGCCTACGCACACTTCCCCGCCGGCGCACTCTTCAGAAGCGTCGTGAAGTCATGCGTTCCATTCAGCCCTGAAATGGCCATCTTGATATACCATACATGAATACAGGTAATGGGCACCTCCAGCCTTCCTTGGCCGGCTCCAGTCCGCCTCACCGCCTGGCTTTTGCNTTTGCTGGGAGTGCAGGCCGCATAAAGTACAGCGAGGGACAAAAGTATCGACGGAATTTCTATGGCCTCCAAACCCAAAAAAAAAAAAAAAAAAAAAAAAAAAAAAAAGCCAGTAACAGAGCCGAAGGGAGCAGTCGTCGCCTTGGCCTTGCCCTCGCGGAGGGTAAGTATGCTTGAAAAAAGAACGCCTGCAAATAAGCAAAATCGTGATAAGTCATGCCTGTCATGACAAATAAACAACGTCCTTGGAGGGACGAGACCCCGGGAGATACTACGGAGTGCAAAGAGATGGAATATGGTTAGGAGGGAAATCCGAGAAAGAAGGAAACAAAAAAAAAGAGGGAGAGAGAAAAAAACAAGAGATAAGATTGCGCCCGACGGCGCGTCTGTCCTCGGATTTCAAACATTTCGCCCAACAAAACGCCGTCTAGGTTCGTCTCCTACTTGGTCACCCAACCAAGGTAGTCTGCTACGATCAAAGTAACCATTCTAGAGTTTCGGTCAGTCTCGGTTCTGAAGATTTCGTGCCATGGAAAAAGTGGCGATGGGTCAAGGCTTACGCATGCGGCGCGATGCGGACATAGTACGTCCAAAAGCCACGATAGAAGCGTAGGGGGCCCTCCTGCTTGGCCACCTTTGCAAAGCAGTCGATCATGCTCTTGTAAGGCAGCTTGCCGTCGGGGCCGCGCTGCTGCTTCTGCAGGCGCGTCTTGGCGAAGTCAAAGGGAAGCGAGAAGAAGGAAGCGAAGAAGCCGGCGACTGCGCTGGCGCTCAGCGTCTGTGCCCGCGCACTCATCTGGGTGCGCTCCTTGAGCTGGGCCTTGGCCTCGCTGAAAAAGGCGAGCTGGCCAAAGTTGAGTGCCATGGCGCGGACTACCGTCGGGGCAGCACCCGACCAGAGCGCAGCGACGCCCTCGTTGCGCGAGATGCGCGACAGCGCATCCACGACAGAGGTGTAGTTTTTGCGCTGGTCCATGGGCTTGAGACCGTCGCTCTGCATCCGGATGAGTGCCAGGTCGGCCGGGTTGCCGACCATGGCTGCGATGCCGCCGGCCGTCAGCCCAGCGGCTGCCCGCTCCTTGAAGCCGATTGTCTGGCCGTTGGCCTTGGCGCGGTCCGTGAGCTTGCCCATGAAAGTGTCGAAGAAGCCGAGGCGGGCGGTCGTATAGACGGCTTGTCTAAGAAGCCCGGCCGACAGTCCTGTGTACAGGTCGAGGGCCTTACCACTGGCCAGGATCTCCCGCGTGACTGAGAGGGGCGTGGGCTTGACGCCTCCTGCCATGCCCTCGCCGGCGAGCTGTAGGCGCACCTTGACCATGTCGCTGATTGAACAGACAATGGCCTGGTCAGTTTCTGTCCTGTTTGTCTGCGTGCGTGCGTGCGCGCGTGCATGTCCGTCTGTCTGCCTGCCCGTAACACATGCATCTTGCGATTTTGGAGGACGGCGCCGCCTCGCTGGGGTGCAGCGACATGGCGAGTGGGGCGGGGCCGGCAGGCGACTTACACGGGCTGGATCACCGTCGTGGCCACCATTCCGCTCAAGCCGCCATTGATGAAAGGCAGCGCGGCGCGCATGAAGGGAGTGTGGAGGAAATCATTGCGTACGGCATCAGTCGTACCCATGACTGACGATGTTCCTACTGCGTCAGGAGCCTGCTTGATTGTGTTCGACATTCCGTTCGGCAGAACTGCGATTGAGGGCGGGTGTGGCGAAGCTCTTGAGAAGAGCGACTGGGAAATGAGAGAGACGGAAGAGGCGTGCTTGCGACTGACGAGATCGGAACGCGGTCAGCCGAGTCTTATTAAACAAACGCCGAGTGCCATGGACGCCAGCGGATGGATGGGTGGGTGGATGTATGGCAGGCCTGTTCCCGCAGGCAAACCCCCGCGCGCGTGCTCCTTCACCCAATGCGATTGTGTTCTCTACACTGCCCGCGCGCAAGAAGGGGGGGGGGGGTTTGCGCCTTCCGGGCCATGCATGGCACGCGGGTTTAGACGGGCGTCGTCACAGGCCTGTCCTTCCAATGGTGTGTCGGACGAACCAGGTGTGCCGCCCATTACCCCGCAACTGGAAGCTCCCTCCTCCCTTGGAGCTGGGTGGTAGGAACCAAGGCGCGGCACATCAATGGAGCCAGGCAGGTACCTGGCACCTTGGGGAGGCGTGTGGTGCCATTGACTGGGGTGAGGCCGTATCGGGTCAAGACCTACCTTCCGGTTACTATTTGGAAGGAAGCCACCAGCACAGCCAATCGACACTTGGTGCCTGTCCTGAGGATGGTGCGGGCGCCTTTTCCAAGCAAGTGCCTGGGTAGATAGGTCTAGGTAGATAGGTCTAGGTAGGTAGGGAGGTAGGTCGGCAGGCACTCGGGCGGCGACCAGTATGTACCGGACAGTCGATTCAAACGATCGAAGCAGACCCTGAAAGGCGACAGACTGCGGTGGGAAGTGACACTTTTGGAGGACGAGAGGCGGGCAGTTGCCAAGCTGAGGAGGAAGAGCAGGAGGAGAAGGAGGAGGAAATGGAGGCTGCTGGGGGCTCGGAGGTAGATGGGCGTCGACAAGTATACATACTGTAGCTACCTACATAAACCCGGGGTTGTCTCATGGGCCGGCGAGGTTCTGGGGCGGGCGCAGGCTTGCTTATGCCGGAGTCCACCCCTACCCCTCGACCACGCCTCCTGCCGCCAATTGCTCAGTGTCCGGCGGCCACACGGTTCTGTTGGGACCCTGGGGCTGCCACGGCCAGCGAGGGCCGCCAACGGCACGTCGACCGGCTATCTCCAAAATAGCTTTGTGGCTCCCCAAGACTCCCGGGGAGCCGTTGAACAGCGACGGGCGGTCCCAACCCCCAACCGGTTCCACCCGATCCCAGGGCCAAGGCCTTCTGCAGTGCCCCCATGGTCGAAACCGCTGCCTCGGCCGTGCGTGCGCCACTCGGCTGTCGTCGACGGCTGGAGCCTCTCCACTGCTGCAAAGCCTCGTGCCCCGTGCTAGACCTAGGCCTGCTTCGCAGCGAGCCATTCTCGCCCCAGGAATCTGGGCAGCCCGGAACCTCGCCGTCGCGGGCTGGGCGGAGGCCGCGATGGATCCACAATACGTCACTTGTCATTTGGGCCATTGCCTACCCAAGCGCCGAGGGACCCGTTTGGCCATGACACAGGCCGCGTCGTGGCGTCCCTGATCGGCAATATCCTGTCGGCCGCCAAGACGTGGACGATGCCTCGCCCAGCACCCCCGTCTGGCGGCGAGGCCATCACGGCCTGGCGCTTCACATGGCGGCTCGCTTTCGGCGGCTTCCATCCAACCCCGTAGGGCCGTGTCAATCACAGGCACGGTGCCTCGGTCTAGCCTAGTGTTGCCGTGAAGAGCCCTGTGACTTGCGACCTCTGTGGACTGCGTTGCGGGCAGGCGTTAAGTTACTGGCAGGCAGGCGACAGTGGGTCGGGTCGGCTGCGTCGGCTGGCAAACGCTGGCGAGAAACCCCAATTGTGGAAGCTTGATCGTCCCGTGAAGGCTCGGCTTGGAGGCCGGTCGGAATCGGGGAGATTCGGATCATCATCATCACAGCACCTGCGCAGCACCTGTCAATCCGTCCGCCCGGTCGCCCCGGGCCGAGCTAACCCAGGGCGGGGACCGTCGCGTCGCCTGGCGGAGCGACGTCGATAATATGACGGAGGCAGCAGGACCCATGGGCGCGCGCGGGGTCAATGACGCCGCCGACAGGCGCGCACGCACACACGGGACGGGCGGTTGCTAGCACAAGGATCCCCGCTCGGCAGCAGACCCAGTTGTCTGCCCGACCAACAGGAACCCTCACTGCCTCGGGCTGTGGTGGAAGCCCAAGCACGATAACTTGGAACATCAACCGAGGATGCGAGAGCGCGACGAAATCATATGCCGAGCCGTTAGCGGCCATAGGGCGATTGAGCACGGGAGAGAAGCCAGCTGGGAAACACAGGGTCCGAATCTCGTGCGGGTGAGCGGTAGCTGGCCAGCACTGCAGCCTCTTCAGCTCCTCGCTCAAGCGCTCGCTCAAGCTTGGGGCCCCGGCAGTCCATGCTGGGCGGAAGAGTTACAACAAACAGCACGCTCAACAAACATAGGTCGCGCCGCGCGGACGGTCCAAGTCCATTGAGCGCTCAATATGTCTCCAACACAACAAGCGCCAATCCCGAACCTCGCAGCCCGCTAGCCCTGTTGCGACCACGCCGGGGCCCGCCACTAAACCTAACCCATGCTTACCGAACCACGCTACGCTTATCCTCCGTCCATGTCAATACCCTGTCGACGGCATGGTGGAAAGCCGTCCGCCGTCAACCAGAATAACGGTGCCATTGCAGTACGCACCCGCCCGCGATGCCAGGTAGAGGATCGTGCCGCCCATTTCATCGCTGTTGCCCATCCTTCCTGCGGGCACCGCGTCGCGCGCAATGGCAATCGGCTTGCTCTCGTCCCAGCCCGTCGTTTGCGTCGCCCTCTGCACGATAGGTGCCGACATCTCGCTGGGGAAAAGGCCTGGGGCGATGCAGTTGACACTGTCGGGCGAGAGGGGGTCAGCCGCCAGTCCCAGGGGTTTGGGGAGCCCCGCCCAGGACCTCTAGCCAGAGGAGCCGTTGACAGCCCGAATGGACAGGGCACCTAGTGCAAGGGGCACAGGGGTGTCGGGGTCGGTCTGCTCAACTCACCGGATGTTCCACTGTGGTAAAACTACAGACAGCTGCTTGGCAGCATGGGTTACGGCTGCCTTGGACATGCCGTACGCCCAGCCACCAGGCGCCTTTTTGTTAAAGGCTGCGACGGAGCTCGTGACGATGATCTGCGACGACTGCGAGACATTGCTTTTTTTGTTGCCCGCATCGAGCAGCTTGAGAAAAGCCATGGACGTGTACCAGACGCCCCGGCAGTTGACATCAAAGATGCGATCAAAGTCGGCCGGGTCCTTGGCGAGCTGTGCTTCACGCCACTCGTCAAGCGTTGTCTCGGCCGTGAGAACCGAGGTCTGTTCGCCGACCCCAGAATTGCACACAAGTAAATTCAGGAACCCGGTGTCCTTCTCAACTGCTTGCACCGCCGACGTGAGCGACTCCATGGACGTCACATCGCACACCAGGGGTACCACCACGCCCGGTTCCAAGCCGACCGATTTGGCCGCCGCCTCCAGGACATCCTTGCGCCGACCCGAGATGTACACTCGCTGGGCTCCGGCCTCAGCAAGGGCTCGGGCCATCATGAGGCCGATTCCTATGCAGGATAAGAAGGCGGCATTAGAGACAAGGTCTGCGATCGCGTCTTTCGCACTCGAGGGATGTGCCCATAAAATCGGCCAACTGCAACCCACCTGTCCCACCCCCTGTGACTAGAGCCACAAGCCCAGAGGTCGAGAAGACTCCTCCCTCCGGGGAAACAATGGTTGCAGTAGTGGACATGACGATACCTGCACGCGGGAGCGTCGGGAGATAGATACTTGGAGGTTTTCAACCGGGTATGTATGTCCTTATGTGAGTAGCTCGAGACCCTGTTGCTTGGCGCAGTTAGCCAGAACCCATGTGTTGAGGCGCGCTCACAATGGATTGCATGGCAGGGCCTGGAGCCTCCTTACCCAGGCGATGTGGCTCTCGAGGCAGGGGATGAATTCAGAAATGATTAGCCTGGGGCGGAATGTAGGTGTCTCGTAAGTCAGCCTGAATGTCGAATTCCTTTCGTCTTCCGACTCGGAATGTGCGCGTCTTCTAATCGCGGACCCCCTAAACTCCCTCTACAGTAGATAGGATGTAGTCATGGTCGGGAACTACCCCGCAACGTTGTTTCCGAGTCGCAAACCCCGCATAGCCGCCGCTCAGAACATGTCATCCCACAGGTATATTCACAAACTTTGCAGAGCGGTTTCATCACGGTTCACCGAACAGGAATGGTGTAAGGGCTAGCATGGAGGCTTCCCACTTTCAGTGGCCTGAAAACGGATATTGCCTCCGATCCGGGTTCGAGTCCCGGTTCCTGTAGGAAAGTGTTGCTTTTTTTTCTTTTCATCAGTCTTCTTCCCCTTTTCGTATCGGCTATCTTTGTTTTCTGCCTTGGTCCATGTTTGACTTTCCCCGTCTTCTCTTCTTCCTTTTGCTATCCAGAAGACACCTCTTCTCCACCATCACCTTGCCGAGAAAGAGATGGTTTCTCGGTTATTGGGTACATGCCGAATGACCAACTTAATTTGTCTTTGGTAATCGGAGCCTCCTCGGGGTTGCTCGGAGAAGGAGGCGAGATCAGCTGTGCCAACATGCTGCCCGCATTCCTCGATACAGCTCACTCACGTGCGAAGGGCTCTTGCTGGATTCGCACCGGACCCGGGAGCTGCGGAGAGCTGCGGAGTGCGTGGATTCCTTTTTATTTGTTCCCTAGGGGCAATATGGTAATCGTGTTAGTCAGGGGCTCCGGGAATTGAGGGCCGTCTCCACACAGAAGCATACGTAGTATGCTACTACATGTATGCAGGCTACGGCCCGCATGGGCTTCCGTCTCTTTAGGGAATCAGGAGCACTTTTTTTTTTGCTCGAGTGACTGGATTCAAGAGGAGGCGAGAACTTCATGTCGAGTAGGTGTCAAGGCCAGATTGCCATGCTGACTTGGCCTGATCCAATCCCACTCACCTACCTACATAGTTCGTTGGCGAAAAGATTAGTCGTCACCAGACGACATGATATGTATTTCCATGAGGTCGTTATTTTGACATGAACCTCCAAATATCTTTGTACTGGATGCGGCATCTCGTTGTCCGCCGGCCGGCCATTGAACCCCTTTATGGACTGGCACGTTCCCGAACATGGCGTCTTCCGATCTCCTCGCAACACATCTTCGCGATTGGGACTACCATACTCCTCTCTTCGCTCCCGGATCCCACCGCCGGCTGCTGAACCACAGCCGTAAGCCCTAGGCCGTCGCGCTTGTCTGCGCTGCCTAGCCGCAGTTATGTACCTAGGTACAGTAGGTATGCTATATGGGAATAGAGCAACAAGAGGGTTGGGCCTGGCATTCACAAAAGCAGCCATAGTTTTATTTGGTACTGGGGCAGCAAGTCATGAATGATGGGTGATTGCGGCAGACCACGGCGGAGGCGTCCCCCTGAACAATAACACGAATGTTTGGTGTGCCAAACGGTCCGACGTTGCCCAATAATACCACAAGCGCCAGCCCAAATGTGTCTCACCGATTCTGTCACCCGACTGCTGGGCAAGGCAGCCCGATCCAAGAATGCCTGCTACACAAGTCCACACCTGTGTGCTGGTAGGGTTGGCGGCTAGTAGGGAGTGCGCGCGACGACGGCCAGCTCGCTTGTTCTATTTGATGGCGTCTTGGCTGGGCCTAGGCGATGGATTGTTTTCCTTGGTTGCCTCTGGAATGAGCAAAAGAAAAAAAGAAAGAAAAAACACATGGTACACATACATAGATTGGCCCTAACAGCCATTGCATCCCCTCGTGTTGACGACGTTCATGTCGGCTGTCGTTCATTTCCCAAGCAGCCATGTTTCCCTGCGTCTTTTCCCGGCAAGCGACTCGGCGACCGAACACGACCGACAACAGCGCAGCATTCGGCTTTCTAACCCCTGGCGGGCTTGTTCGGTGGCAAAGTCTGTCCTGTCCCTGCTGGAGATGGAGCGCGAGAAGGGCAGATCAGACTCGTCGCTGACATCGGGGCCAGCCCCCAATCGCCGTCGCGACGCCGACGACGGCGCAATGGCAAATTCTGGGCAGACCAGCGGTGGTATGGGGCTTCTTGGTTCTCGCAGAGCCTGGCGTTTTCTTTTCTTTTCTTTTTTTCTTTGTCTTCTGGTTTTCTTCTTCTTCTTCTTCTCTCCCTTTCTTCTTGCGGCTGTTTTCTGTCCATGCTGCATTTGGATTTCCAATCCAATCTCCCACACGCTCGCCTTCTCCGTGCATGCTTGCCCACACTCACACGACCCTGTCCTGTCCACCTGTCCAGGCACGGCCCCAGGCACCACCGAGGCAGTCCGCCACCACAGCCCTGAATTTATGTTCCGGCAGCAGCCAACCGCCATTGCCACTGCCACCGCGCAAACCACTACAATCTTGTCCAGCCAGCCGACCGATACCCGCGACCCGGCCTCGGCCCTTGCACCCGCTCATTTTGCCAGGCGCTCTCGCCCGCCCGAACCGTCCTGGCTGTTGTCGCCATACGCAGACGTCTCGGACTTTCCAGACTTTGCCCTGCTCTCGTCGCCCGTCGCTGGCCCCAGAGCCTTGGCCCCGCCGCATCAGCCTGTCGACCATTTACTCCCCCGACTGTCCACCCTTCCACTGCCTCTGCTTCTGCCTCTGCCTCTGCCTCTACCTCTGCCCCGGCCTTCGCTCGACCACTCGCACTCGCTCTCGCACCCTTTTCTGCACGCCGACAGATACATCCTGGTCTCGACTCCCCCGCAGACCGCGCTTACAGGCCTGCTTGCCCGGCCGTGTTCACGATTGCCCTCGCCCAGCTTCGCTGACCGACCGACCGGGCCCGGATTGCCACCCTTGATGCCGCCGAGACAGAGCCTAGACCAGCAAACGAGGCCCGGGAGGCTGTCATTGGGATTTGTCGACTCCAGTCCCTCGCCGCGCCCACGCCCAAGCCGCCGCGCCCGCAACAGCAGCCCCGAGTCCCCCACCACCCGGCACCCCAGCGACCGCCCGGGCTCCCGCTCGGGCCGTGTAAAGACGGAGCGCAGGGGAAGTCGGACGCCTGCGCCCGCCGACGCATCCGCCGTGGCCATGCCACCTGTCACCCGCAAACGCGCCGCTGCCGGCGCCGCCTCCTCTTCAGGCTCTTCATCATCGGCATCCTCGCTATCACGACCAGCCGGAGCCGAAGCCCTCCCGCCACCCCGCGCACCCAAGCGACAGCGGGCCAGCCCACAGCAGCCCACAAACAGGCTGCCTCACAACACGGTAGCCCTAGACTCGGACGCATTTTCCGATCCCTTCGACGATGCGGCAAACTTCGATGAGCTTGAACGACAGGCTAAGGGCGCCTCGGGAAATAGCGCGCGGCTGAAAACGGAAGAGGAGGCCGCCGACGTTATCGACCTGGTAGACGACGAGGTTCCGCCGCCTCCACCCAAGCCCAAGTCAGAGAACCAGATCAAACTCGGCAGCTTGCAGTGCTCAATCTGCATGGACGACATGACCAACCTGACCGTCACGCACTGTGGTGAGTGGACCGCTCCAGCTCCTGGCGTCCATCTGGTCCTTTTGTACTCCCGGCCTGAATGTGCTTGCTTCGTTTCACTAACCTCCGAGGGCGCGCTCAGGGCATCTATTCTGCGGCGAGTGCTTGCACGGCGCTCTTCATGCCAGCTTGAACAAGTCAGTGTGCCCTATCTGTCGGCAAAAGATCGACGTGCGGGCCAGCGGGGTCCAGAACACAAAGTCTACTCGCGGCTTCTTTCATCTGCAGCTCAAGGTGATGACGGCCACCCGCAAGGGCAAAATGAAGGAGGGTGGAGCTGCACGATAGCCCCGGCCGGAGGCGCGCATTTGGGCCGACCAGGCGTATTAGACCACCGGTGCTACGACGGCGAGTCTGGCGCGTCTGTGGCAATTGGCTGTGAGCCATGTGCGGATCTCCCCCCCC
>PYSQ01000066.1:0-23711 GCA_003049435.1 Nakataea oryzae | reverse complement strand
CCCCCCCGACGACGTGCAGGACGACCAACGCAGCGGGAGCAAGGGATAGATCAAGGTGAGTGTACGAGTTGTGTGGTGTGAATGCTTTTTCTTGTCACTTTTTCTCCCCCTTTCTTTTCTATCGCGCCTGGCGTTGGGATTATACTTGGGGGCAAGGGCTGGTTATCTAGACAGCGACGGAAGCATGGATCAAGGGAGCATACCATGATACCCGTACAAAGCATACAGGCTAGTTACCGTCTGTTTTTATCGCACGATTCCTTTTCCCTTTTCCATCACGTCTTGTTCCTGATTTCCTTGGTCACGGCTCTCTCCCGGGACACTCTGCCGCCGAGGATGCTTTGGGAAGACCTAAGAAGGACTCTGATTCAGGCGTGTTCCCTTGCGTCCACCATTTATCGATTCTGCACCCGATATCCCACGTCCATACCTTGGGGCAAGGTAGGTAGATTCATGCCTAAGGATGCAGAGGTAGGGAAATAAATGCAGAGGGGCAATATGCAACTTGAGCATGAAACTGCAAGATTCCATGTGTGGGCATGAACAAATACGCGAAAGCTAGCTGGTTCGTTTGTGCGTCGATCGCTAGATGCCTATTTGTATCATGTGCGCGTTTTAGCCGGACGTAGGTATTCTTTCTCTTCTATCCATCTTGATTTACTCCGTGACAGGAAACAGGTGAAACGAAAATCGGTAATAAAATATGCACAGCCCATCATCCCTCTTCCCGGGTGAGTGGCCCAGAAATCACTCAAAAGTCCGTCCTCCATATTAAGTACACTCCATCAGTGGAAAAGAATAGGCGCACCCTTGCGCCTTTGCTGCATTCCCAAGCCAGCCTGGCCGTCCTCGAATTCGAGGAAGCCGGTGGCGGCGATAAGCACCATGAATGCGTCTGCAAGCTCGGCCACCAGCTGCTCCAGGTGTCGGTCGACGGCCGCGATGCCTGCCGACCGCTTCAGGACGTGCATCACCAGCATACGGTGGTCCGTCAAGAAGCGGCGCCCCTGCGGCACGTTGTGCGCCCCCCGGCTGACGATGGCGGCGTCTATAACGCGCATCGCCCTGATCAACAGGCCATAGTGGTCCGCGAGGGCCTTGGTGTTGCTCGGGTCTGTCCAATTCGAAGCTGAGAGTTAGAGAATGCCCGCAAAAGCAAGAGATGGGCGTGGGAGGGATGCTTGTTTTTATTCTCTTACCAATCTGCAGCTCGGGATCCGCCGCGAATAGGCCGGAGAGTTCGATTGCTCGCATGAGATTAGCCTGCAAGACGTGCTTTGCTCCCTCACGGCCTTGACAGAGCTGCAGAAGAAGTGCCAGCTTGGCATTTTGGTACGCCTCTTGTTGATCAGAGTTCCCTGCTGCAAACATTGTTAGCGATGCTGGACCAGAACCGAGCCGTGTCCCCTGGTCCTTTCCCCTCCTTGCCAACACCTACCATCTTGTGCCGAATTAACATCGGCGAGGATAGTCTTGAGCGAATCGACAAGGATGCCGATAAAGTTGAGTCGGTTCAGGGCCTCTACGACCTGGTTATCGTTCTCGCGTCGGCCCAGGTTCACGAAGGCCCCCAGGAGTATCAAGGCAGCCGTCTGGCACGTCAGGTCGCCTCCGAAGGCATCATCGCACACGACCGTCAACAACCGCTCGCCATACACTTTGATCGCTTTTGCCGTCTTCCTCCGCCCAGGCACAAATTCCCTGCCGTCGTCGATGATGCCGGTGAGATAGCGGTAGCAGATGGCGTAGTATACTGAACGGAGCTCCGTGTTCCCCACACGCCTGCCGACGGAGTGGAGGCACACCTCGAAAAGTTGGAAGAGCTTCTCGCTGATCAGGTTGCCTACGGCGCGGCTGTCCTTGTCGTTCGGATCCGGAGCCGAAAGGTCGAGCTTGAAAAGCAGAACACGGGCAAGCTTTGCGAGCTCATAAGCCTCCGCCGGCCGATCTGATCCAAACGCCTCAAGGCTTGGCAATATGGCTTGCAGAGCTTGCAGCAGCAAGGCAACCTTGGCCGTGCCTTGAAGCTCGCTCGACTCGAACATAACCAGAAGAAGCCTCACCCAGCCGCTCAGGACCTTGCGTCTCTCAGACTCGGCTTCCGCCTGGCGGTTGCAGTACACGAGATACTCCTCGAGCTCGATTTGTTCCCGGTCGACAGCAGTGATTTCGGCCATGGTGGCAAGCTGACCGCTTTGCGCGTCTTGCCTCTTCTTGAGCGCAATCACCTGTCTGGCCCTGTCGATGTTGTAGACGGGCGTAGAGGTGGGCCCATCCTCCATGCAGGCTTTGAGGTCGAGGTCCCGGAAGTAGACAAACTCGGGGGCGGTGATGTTCCATTGGCCCTCTGACGAGAGGAAATCGAACATGTCGAAGACGGTGGGAACCGTCTGTACCGTGTCCGAGTCGCCACCCTTGATCTGACCATTGAGTGCGTCGAAGATGCGGCGCTTGAGGCTCGGCAAGCGGTTCTGGGTAACACTGCAAAGCTCAATAGCCAAATAGTTGAAGGTCATGTTCCTGCACGAAAGATATTCGACGAAGCCCACGGCAGCATCAGACATGATGAAGCCGAGTTCGTTCATATTCTGCCCTTCCCACACGAGGTCGGGCCGGATTGACTCCTCGCGCATGATGAGGTGGAAGATGATATCGTTGCGGCGCAGCTCGTCCAGCGTGATGCTAGAGGACAGAGGCGAACTCCAGAGAACCTGGAATATCCTCATAATCTTGAATTTGAGAGACACGAGCCAAGTTCGCATCCCAAAGTTCTCATCACCAAAGGGGGTCTCGAGGAGGACCCTGAGCAGGCTGTGGAACAGAGACGTGCGCTCCTCAAACTGGCTTCTCGGCTGGACAGTTAGGTGGCCGACTCCACACTTGAAGCCGAGGAGGAGGTGTGCTATGGTGGGCTGGTTGGGGGAAGCGCGCAGGCAGGAGTAGAGGAAGTCGAGGATGTATGTTTTGATTTGGTAGTTTGGCGCATTTGCCTCACGGGCGAGGTCGAGCGGCTGCACCATCTCGGCCATCAGAGAGCCGGCGATGGACTCGGCTTCTCCGTCCTTCTCCAGCGCCACAACTGCCTTGTTGCGGTACGACTGCCGACCTGGGCCTGGGTTCCAGGCGGAGATCAGTTTGGACGAGGCTGAGATCTTCTCCAGCAGTCTCAGGCAGGCCATGGTCAGCTCGGGATGGCCAAGGCCGCAGAAGCGCCCGAGGTCTGCCACAACCTCCAAGTGGCTCACGAAGCCCTCCTCGAACGAAGCGTAGGCGGCGTGCGGCACCGGCCTTTGCCGCGGGCCCGAGTTGACCTTGACGATTTGGCGGACGAGGTCGACATACGTGTCCTGGAGCTCGAGGACCCTGGATACCAGTTCCACTGCGCGGATGATGCCCTGTATGAGCGGCGAATCCGGCGAGGCGCTGCCAATCTCGTTGGACTGTTGGTGGATCGTTCCAAAGAGCGCGTCCACCACCTGGCTGTTGAACATCCACTCCATCACCCGGGAAAACGGGTGGAGGCAGACGTATGTGGCGAGATCCTTGGTGGAAATGACCGCGTCCACGGATATATTAGTTTCGTTGCCGAGAATTATCAGATCCTCGTTGAACGAGTTGAGACACCGCAAGGCAAACTCCAGGCAGGTGAGGCGCAGGACCTGCAGCTGGGAAGGGTCCTGGACCTCCTTGGACTTCATCCCGAAAACGTGGCCCAGGACAAAGTCGACGTATGGCTCGATGCCCGGCATCCGGACGCTCGACCCAAGGGTTTCCGGGAACGGCAGCGAGTCTCGGAGTAGGCTCGCGCCCTCAAACGGCGACACAAGCGCGATGAGAACATGGATAAAGGCGTTGGGCTCCTCGAACCCATTTCCAATCTCCTCAAATACCGAGTCCATGATCGCGGACACGCTCTGTCCGGCCCCTGGCGCAAGGCCGCGCTGGGACGCACCGGGGACTTGGAAGCTACCACCGACAAAGGCGTCGATGTATTCCCACATAATCCCGCCCTGGTGCTCTGTCTTGCGCGACAGCAAGGCCGCCAAAGCATAAAACCCACAAGCCCGAAGCCTTGGGGGGATATGGCAACTAGTCAGCTCCAGAATGAGCTTAACGAGATCGCTGTCATGCCTGGTCAGCAGGAACACTCTTGCTTCCTCGCTCTGGGAGGAGAGCTTGGCTATAAGGCGGAGGTAGCATTCCAGGAGCATTGCCGACTCCGGCTCCGACTCTTCCTGCTCTCCGCCCGGCTTGGCCGTCCGGAACCCGTGATTCTGCTGTGCGCTGGGTCGCTCGCGGATTTTTTTGGTGAAGAATTCTAGCTCCCTGAAAATTTGGGACCACGTCAACGACTGTGTCCTCCTCATTTTCCCCGAGGCATGGTGGCTGTCCTCGAGGAGGAAGTCGTTGGCCAGCTTGGCGTGCGGCTCGGTGTCCGTGATAGCCAGCAGCATCTCGCAAAAGGCGCATACCAGCGGCGTCGACGCCCTCCGGGATGCCCACTGCATGAAGCCTGCGAGGTTGCTCTCCGCGTCGGACCAAAAGGCGTCGGCGGCATCTGGGCGTCGCTCAAAGGCGTATGATATTATAACGAGGAATCGCTCTAGGTCGAGGTCTTGCTCGTGGGACTGGCTGAGCTGGCGCTGCTCGTCCTCCTCGACGCGCAGCTTCCGCAAGACGTCGGGCAGATTCGAGATGAAGGCGTCGACGAAGTCTTCGAGCTGTCCCATCAGGCAGTCGTGAAAGTGGTCTGAAAATGGAATGGACTCTGTTGCTAGTGAAGGTGACTTGCGCTGCAGCCACTGCCTGATGCCGATGACAGAGGGGTCCTGCCATTCTGGAGTGGCAACATCGGTCGCCACCGCGAGCATGAAGTCGAATCCCCCGTCCTTCAGCGCCTCGATGAACTGTTTTGTACGCTCCTTGTCCTCCTTGTCCACGTCGATGGTCGGGTCGTCAATGGGACCCTCAACGTACCAGCCACTATACTCTGCAATCCACCAGACCCTCACGGCAGCATACAAGAACGGCATTGTCCAGGGCTGGTCGTCGGTCTGCTTCACAACCTTCTCGTTCAGACTCCTGGCGACCACCATGTCGCCTATGCCTTCGATGGAGCCGTAGACGCGGATGTATGCTCCCAGAACAGGGAACAGATGCACGAGAAGATGGTCGTACCTGTCGGCTTTCTTCAAGAGGCGGAGCAGGGCTTCGAAGTTGGACCTGTCTGCGTGCCGCTTGTCAATGGCAGCGCAGAGTATCACGGCCAAGTTCTCGTGTTGTTGTATGAGGCTGAGGCGGCAGAACTCGATCGTCTCGAGCTCTGGTGGCCTCGAGCCGCTGGTCTGGGCCAGTAGAATCTTGTCCGAAAGCTTTTGCAGCCATTGCTTGACCAGCATCATGGCCGACATGCATCGCGGCACAATCTTCTGGTCTGGGGGTGGATTCGCCGCCCCAGGCAACGGCGCGCCGAAGATGTACTCGGCGACGATCTCGCCCAAAGTCTGCTGTACGTTGTCGTCGAGGCGGTCGTCGTCGGCGAGCTGGATGCATATACGCATGCAGTCCAGGAGGTACTTTCGTTGCTGGTGGAACCGGATGAGGGCGCATTCGAGAAGAGGCCGGCCGAGCGTTATCTGGCTGTCCTGCGACTCGAGCAGCAGCTTGGCCGCCTCGATCTCGTCGAGCTCCACCTCGTCGGCGAGCTGGAGGCAGTACTCCTGGAACTCCTTGTTGACCGAGTATTCATCATCGAGGATCTTGATCTTGCCGGACTGGACCTGGTTCCTGCTCGCCTCTTTTTTCGGCGGCTTCTGGAGAAAGGTCTTGAAGTTTTCGAGGTTGGCATTCAGCTCTTGGTCCAAGGACTGCGCGGCCTCTGTCGGGGTTTCTGCCAGTGCGAGCAGGTCGCCGTATAGGGACTGGAGACTCTCGAGGGACATTGTGGGTGGTCAAGGGCGGCGCATTGCCGGGTCAGCCAGAGGAGCGCGGTGCGCAGGGCGCGTTACGCATGGGCAGGGTGCGCTACTTTGCGGGCCGCGCCTCGATTGCGATGTGGCTGGGCTCGCAGGCGAGAGACGCTGGTTGGGATGCCCGTCGGAGGAGGAGGGTGGGTGGTTGCCTGCGGGTGGGCGATTTTGCTAGCGACGGGTGCCTCGCACGCGCTGCCGTCAGGTTCTGAAAGAAAGAACGCGATGCAGCTTTGTCGAGCTCCGACTGCAGACTCCGCCGCATGGGTTGACGTCCCAATCAGAGCGGCAGTGGAGGGCATGTCGCAGACACACCGTCTTTGCGTGGGTGGACCAGCAGAGCATAATGTAGCGTGTACATAGCGGCGTGTGGGGGTGTGGGCAGCCACCCGTCCAACCAGAAACAGCACCGCGAGCGCGAGGAGCTCCAATGGGGTTGTGAAGCCTGGACAGGGGGGCGATCGATTCCGCAGGAAGGGGCATGATTCCCTGCGGCCGGCCAGCGAACAACACAGCTCTGGGAGGCGCCAGGCAGCGCCCCCCGTCGCGCTCACCTGAGAAAACTGCAGCCTCAGCCTGAGGTCGACAAGGGGTTAGTTTTTGACCAGCCAGCCAGGAGCAGGCACATTTGCATGGCGCCATCTGGGCTTGATTGTTTGCACCTGACCCTTCCTTCTTGTTTATCGCGGGCTGCGATGTATCGAGGGCGCCGTATTCCTCGATTTGTCTCTTGACTTGTTCTGTCGCGGCAACCAGAACCGCACGCAGCATTGTAAAACATCAATATCGCCCACATCGCTCCCTGAAGGCGGGTGCGGCGCCTCAGTCAAGCAGCTGCCTGCAGGATCTGAGCCCGTATTCTGGATAAGCTGCCAGGCCTCCCGAGTAGACCGCCTGCGTGCTTGCTGCTGTCAACAGCGCCCGCTGCCTGCGATCTGCACGCCGGGGTACCCAGCTGGGCCTCGCCTCTTTCTCCCTCTCTACCCGGAGAACACTGGTCCATGACCGAGGCTAGGCGACCAGCTGTCGCAAGATGCCGCCACGCAAGGCTCCTCCACGGGGCACATCTCTCGAAGACATACGCGGTATGGTCGTGATTTCGTTTGTTAGTCCTGCTCCGCGAAAAGTCGAGTCAAGGCTCATGTTTTTGAGACAGTCACTATTATCAGCGGCAAACCCAATGAGCGCGCCAGCTCCCTGAAAGGTACATGTGTATTCATTTCCCCAGCGGCCGCGCGCCGGCCATCGCACCCCGCTGACGGCTTCCAGAACTGGTCGAATTCGCCTCAAGAGCCGATAGAATGTAAGTACGGGGACTATCCAGCATGGCCTGCGACGCAAGTCCTCGTGGCGCTGACGCGGGATCCCCAGAAAATCACTCAAGGACAAGGCCATCCACCAAATCCTTGAGGCCCTCTTCCACTGCGCCATTGCAGAGAAGACAACATACTATGGGGGCACCAAGAACACAAAGACACAGGCCGAGAACCGGCTCGGCCTCTGCGCCGAAGCTCTCCGCACCATCCTTGCTCAGCGGGCCGCAAAGCTGAAAGTGAAGGCGGCAAGAGCTGTCGTCGACCACATCACTCAGGCGCTCCCAGGCCCCGACCAGGAATTTGTTGCGCCTCTGCAGAACGACTATATCAAAGCCTTGGTAGTTCTTCTCGGGCGCCCCGTGAACGTCGAGCAGCTGGGCCGGAACGATGCCGAGGGCTGGCTGGCGTGTGCCGACTTCTTCACCGATGCGATATCACAGTCCTTTGGCAGCGGGGACCGCGAGTCTAGCGTGCCGCCGCATGGATCCCCCGCCCCCGGGACTTTATCGACTGCCAGGTCCGGCGCATCTATTAGCCAGCGCAATGGTAGGGACAAGGGCCTGCGGCAGCTTGAGGACATGGTGCAGTGTGTACTGTATCTCGTCTCAGCCACCAATGCCCCCCTGCGGCTCCGGTCAAAACAACTCACGGCCACGATAGTCCATGTGCTGCAGCTTCGCGACCTCAACGTGAGCAAGATGCATCAGGCCGCATTCGGGAGCATCAACGCCATACTCTCCAGCATACAGGGCGATGACTTGACTCTCGTTTGCAGCGTCGTCCACGATGTCCTGCCACTGCTCGGCCACTGGTGGCAGCCGCACTCGTCAAAAAACGACAAGCTGCTGAACTCGATACGGGACGAGATACTGCGAACAATCATGATACTGCTCCCTCACATCGACGCCATGACCCACGCCCCTGAGGACCAGTCCGTCCTGGGAGACGTTGAGGAGCTTTTGGACGCGCTTTGGCTCGAGTACTCAAGACGCGACGAGCGTGCCCGTCTTCAGCTGGCCGACCTTGATTTCTCGTCTATTCCGGCCGATTACTTTTGCACTAGGCTCTTTGGTCTGCGGCCCTTCCACACATCCGCGGAACGCAGCTGGGCCGTCATCGAGACGATTGCGTCACTTGAATCGATATACTCGAGGAGCGCGAGACAGCGCCGTCTGCAAGCCGTGGAGCCCCAGCCGGACCAGCCACGCAAAAGACGGCGAATGGACGAGGACCGCCATAGACTGTACCAAAGACTGCGATCGACCGACGACGCGATGAAGCTCGTGGCCCTGCACTCTGTGCCATTTCAACTGGCGGCTGATGCCCCTTCGCTGCACGACTTCTCCGACACCCTCAGCCTTCTTATGTCGTTGATCAGCCACAAGCAATCAACCATGGCTTCATGGGCGATGATCGCATGCGCAAGGTGAGCTGCTGTACTGATTCTCGGAATTGGGCCTTTTACTGACAAACCACTCCCCCAGCTACGCTGCCGGCCCTCTGGGAAAAGAGGCGTCGCTCACGACATCTTGGTCTCAAGTCTGGCAGGTAGGCATCCGTTCCGTGAGCCACCAAGGAACCAGCCGAGCGGCGTGCACCCTCCTCCATTCGATCCTCGAGTCGGACCTCCTGCCGTACCACGAAATCGCCGACAGCATCAACACTATTGTTACCACGGCTGACATCAGCGGTCCCGCCGTTCTCGTTGACTCTTCCTTGGTCCTAATGTTCCATCTTCTACATCTCCGAAATGCCATGCTACCGGGAGCGAGCCAGGCCACACGCAACCACATCATCAGGTGGCTCTTCTCCAAGTGGAATCCAGGTAAGCAGATTCGGGACAAGGCTTCTTTCCACCCTCAAAGTTACACCAAGACGGCCGACTTATCGTGTTGAATCCTAGCCGAATATGCCTATGCCACTTCGCACTCTCGACACGCCAATCCTCTTGACATTGTAAATCTTCTGAGAGCCTGTTTCGGGAGCCAGCCTTTCAAGCCAGACCGGCAGACCTCAGTCTTTGCAGGCCATGTCTATCAGTCCTGGCGACAGCAGTCAGAGGACAGCGAAATGATAGAATATCTTGTTCTGAGCCAGACAGGCCCCAAGAAACATGAGGAACGGCTGATTTGCGGCTCGTCTACTTGGTCTGACGCCAGCACTCAGGCGGCCGACGCGAATGCTGCCAAAAAGCTGATCCTGGAGCTGCTCCACCCAAAATTGAACGAGTCTCTTGCGACGGCAGAGTCTTGGGGAGGGCGCGGGTCGCATGGCGAGGGCGCTGGCCAAGTGTCTACTGAACGCCTGCAGAGTCTCGTCTATTGCGTCTTGGTCGGGCTGATGATGATTCCACATTTTGACGGCATGAACACGGCGCTCTCAAGAGAGGTGGAAACTGCGACATCCGCACTTGTCGACAAAATCATCAAGACAGTCTTGGCCGCGGGAGCCACACAAAACTTCTCCGAGATCTGTCTCAGCTCCGTGGCCGCATATTTACCGGGGCTGAACGCATCTGACCTCGCGCAGTTCCGCAAAGAGAACAGACCCCTGCTCGAGTTTGTCTCCAGGCTGTCCGTGGCAATCAGCGAAAAATCCTCGCAGGAGTCATCCAATGCCGCGCTGGACATGATGGACCTCGACGACGAGTTCGGCTCACAAGCGAGCCAGGGGAGCTCCATCTCCAAGGCATCCCCCCTGCCAAGAAGCGATGTTGGCGTGAGATTTAGCCGTGAAGGCTTCTACGCAGACATCACCATGAGACTCCGACTGCTGTCTATGATGCTTGACGATGAGGGCCAGATCGGCTTGATCCCTGCAGAATTCGTCGACCAACTTGTCTCCCTTTCGCCTGACGACTTTCTCTTCTGCCGCCGTCTCACGCAGGATATTCTCGCCTCGGATTCTTCAGTCAACCCCGAGGATGCCCGCCGTGTGGTCGAGGCCATTGGTATGGTTCTCGGCGACTCGGACTTCTCATCTTGTGAGGTTGCGCTCGGCACATGTATCAACATCATCGAGGGCTTGATTCCCATTTGGAGCAACACCACACTCGACATTTCGGCCATGGTTGGGGATCTCTACTCTTACATTGTTAAAACGGGTCTGCCAGGCAACGATCTGTCACCCAGGGCGCAGGCTTGGTTTGCCGACTTGCTCTTTGTCCTGTTGGAGAAAAACTCCGAGTATGGTAAGAGCCTGGGACTGGCATCTTGTCGCTCGACGCTCCTGTCTATCTTGCAGGACGGAGGGCTGCGGCTCAAGTACAGAATAGCAGCGAAACTTCCCAGCATATTTGCGCTATACGTCTTCAAGGTCCACGACAGTCTGTTTGTCGACATCCTTGAGCGCCTGCCCGCTGACCCGGATCACCACGAGGGCATCGCGCTCCGCCTGTTTTCTCTTGCAGAAATTGCGTGCCGCTGGCCCACGCTCCTAAGGAGATGCATATACCACATTTTTGAGACACCAGGCACGGTTACGAGCTCCGAGAAGCATGCAACGCGATGCCTTGTGCGGGTTGCTCAGGTGCTGGGCCTTGACTCCCCCAAGGAGCTTTTCAGGCTTTTCACTCCACAGCTGTTGTATACATGGCTCGAGGCGAGCTCCATGGAAAACATACCCTTTGGGATATTCGGGTTTGCTACCCTCGAAGAGCTGCTTTTCCAGGCCAGGGTTGAAACAACTGCTCTTATGGTGATGCGGGGCCAGGAAGCGGGTGTCAACGATCTTGCCAAGCGGCTCAAAACCCCCATCGCGCAGCTGATTCAGTTGAGTTTCTCACGGACAATGGCATACAGCATTGCTCACGACATCAGCATCCCCAAGGACGGGCAGCAGGTCACCAGCGAGAGCCAGGTTAGGAAGATGCTTGGCAAGGAGCTGTTTCTGGAGTGCATCCATCTCAATTTTGCGGATATCGTTGGCACATTGTTAGATCTCATCGACCAGGAGGACCCTATCGAAAAGTCATTTGGGAAGGACCCCAGCCTCAGATATGCCGCCGACATAATGGCCAAGATCAAGGGCTTTGGACACCTGGATGTGGATCTGCCGCCGAACCAGCAGCCCATGTTCAAGGCCAAATACCTGTGTAGGGAGATCGAGCATCTCTGCAGCCGCACCGAGCATGAACTGCCGACCCTTTGGAAGCCGGCCCTTGTCGTGTCGATTGCCCGCAGGCTGCTGAATACGGTTCATCCAGCCATGGGCCCGCTGCACGCCTGTTCCGTCATCCGGAAGGTGCGTGTCTTGGTCTGTCTTGCAGGGGCGCAGGCAACCAACTCGTACCCCCTCGAGATGCTGCTCCACTCGGTGAGACCATTCATCGGGGATGCCGAATGCGCAGACGATGCTCTTGGCCTTACCCGGTACCTCATTTCGTCGGGAGTCAACCATCTGGCTCAGGCGCCGTCCTTCCTTGCCGGCTACTCGCTCTCTACTCTGGCATCCCTCCGCATGTTTCTAGAGTCCAGCCAGTCAAGCACCACGCAGGAGAGCCAGTTCAAGGCAACTAAAAGCAACGCCCAGCAGTTTCACTCGTGGTTCACAAAGTATCTGACAGAATACACTTCGGCTGCCTTCAAGGACGAGTCTCAACACGCATCCTTCAAGTCCATCACGCAGTCTGCGGCACATATCCGTACTTCGGGAAACGCCGAGAAGGGCACGCACGAATCAAGCCTCCTGATGGAGATCTTGAAGGACGCTGAGCGCGAGCACCAGCTTCTAAACAGGTCGTCGAGGGATCTGGCGCTGGGCATGCTCTGCGGAGACTTCCAGGTGCCCTCGTCCAGCCGCCTGGATGTCATCGAGACGGACAGTGATGCAATCGCCCACGGGGCCATGGTGTGGGAAAGTTGCAAGGCTCAGTCGCTGCGAAACGAGTATCTCACCTGGGCCGGCCGTGTCATCGGCAAGGCGTTTGTGGCGTCGGGCGAAATCCAGGAGGAGTTTCTGCGCGAGTCCCGCCTTGCCGACTACAGCAGAGCGGCTGCTTCGGATTCCGGCTCTGAGCAGGGTATCTTGAGCCTTCTGGAGGCCCTGACCACAGACAGGGAATGCCACATCGCCGGCCTCGCCGAGTCGGCACTACGGACGGTGGTATCAGAGGCCACGGCGCAACGAGATGTCACGCTGCTAATGGTGTGCCAAGAGAACCTGACCGACGCCCTCTTCGAGTCCTCAGACTGGAGTCCTTACCGCACACCACCCTCCGACTATTCTGAGCCCGACCTGATCTCTGACGCCGATCTCTTTGAGCCAGAGCAGATTGAGAGCCCAGACTGGCCGCAGGAAATGGCCATGTACTTGGCCAAGTTGGTGCCGCAGGACGTCGTTCTCTCCGTATTGCCTCCGCTGCTCCTGAGGGCAAGGGGATTTGCCGAAGAGGTTTTCCCGTTCATCGTTCACCTTGTCCTGGTGTTCCAGCTCGACAAGGAGCAGACGATTCGACGCCGGCTGTCCGTTGCCATCAAGGGCTGGCTCGGTATCGAGAAACCGGCGGCGAGGGATAACATCAAGCTCCTTATCAACACATTGCTGTTACTGCGCACCCAATCGCTGCCTAACGAGACGTCGATTGCGGATCGGTCGCAGTGGCTTGACGTAGATCTCGCTGCGGCTTCTGCCGCAGCCACGAGGTGCGGCATGTTCAAGGTTGCCCTGCTTTTTGCGGAGCTGGCATTTTCGGAGACGAGCTCGAGGGCTTCGAGGCGGTCGTCTGCTGCCCGAGACCTGGACACTACCGACTCGACCGAGATTTTACTGAGCATCTTTGAGAACATCGATGATCCGGACGCCTACTACGGATTGCCGCAGACCTCCAGTCTTGCCAACGTCCTTGCCCGGCTCGAGTACGAGAAAGACGGCATGAAAGGCCTCGCGTTCCGCGGTGCCCAGTACGACAGCCATGTGCGGCGCAGGGATCAACAGTCCGAACAAGACGGTCAGTCTCTTGTTCACGCGCTGAGCAACCTGGGGCTCTCGGGTCTCTCGCACTCGTTGCTCCAGACGCAGCAGGGCCTGGACGGGAGTTCAGCAAGCATGGATAGCACGTTTGATGCCGCGCGACGGCTTGAGATATGGAATCTGCCGGTGCCGCCGAACTACACGAACCACTCAGTGACCTTGTACAAGGCGTATCAGAAAGTTCACCAGGCGACGGACCTGGCCTCTGCACGGCAGGCTGTCCATGAGAGCTTGGCGGGCACAGTCCGCCACCTAACAGGCCATAGTCTGAAGGCGTCCAACCTTCGTCTCAATCTCGATGTGCTGGCGGCTCTGACAGAGCTGGATGAGATTCTAGGCATCGCAGACGCTTCTGAGCTTGAGAGCATGTTTGCGAGGTTTGAGGGGAGATCCAAATGGATGATGAGCGGAAGATACGAGGATGTGCGCCAGATACTGTCGTGCCGGGAATCGACATTGAGCCTGCTTAGCCAGCAAACAATCATACGCGGGCCCAAAAAGCTCTCGTCGGCCGAGGCCAGGCTCGTCGAGATACGAGCATTACTGCTCTCGGCTGGGATATACCGATTCCACGACGCGACGCAGGAGTCACTCAACATCGCCACGTCGCTGAACGACCTCATCCAGCCGTGTGGTTCCATGGGCCTCAGCGTGGATGCGGCGGTCAAGGTGGAGGTGGCTAGCTCCTTCTGGGACCACGGGGAGATGATACCTTCGATCCGCATGCTCCAGGGCATCGAAAAGGACTCGGCGCTGAAGAAACAGACGATCCACGTCAGCAGAGCCGACCTGCTCGCAAAGATTGGGCACCAGGTGTCGGTTGCCAGGCTGGAGAGCCCAGACAACATCCAGAAGAAGTACCTGGAGCCGGCCCTCAAGGAGCTCAGGGGCGCCAGCGAGGGCAAGGAAGCAGGAAAAGTGTTTCACCAGTTTGCCATGTTCTGCGACGAGCAGCTGCAGAACCCCGACAGCCTCGCGGACCTCAACAGGCTCAAGGGCCTTGAAAAGGGCAAGAGCGACGAGGTGGCGCAGCTCGAGACGCTCATACACGACACGAGGGACTCGCAGCTGAAGAGCAGGTACACGAGCCACCTGGGCAAGGCCAAGCAGTGGCTCGTGCTGGACCAGCAGGAGCTGCGGAGGGTGGAGCAGACCCGGAACGAGTTTGTCAAGCTAAGTCTGGAGAACTACCTGCTCTCGCTGACGGCGTCGGACGATCACAACAACGACGCCCTGCGGTTCACGGCCCTCTGGCTCGAGCGGGCGGGCGAGGACTCGACAAACGAGGCGGTGCGCAAGCACGTGGACAGGGTCCCGAGCAGGAAGCTGGCGCCGCTCATCAACCAGCTGACGTCCCGGCTGCAGGACCACGCGACGCTGTTCCAGCGGCTCCTCATGAACCTAGTGTACCGCATCTGCGTGGAGCACCCGTACCACGGTATGTACCAGATCTGGTCCGGAACCAAGTCGCGCACCAACAAGGAGGACGAGGTGGCGGTTCTTCGGCAAAAGGCAACCGCCAGGATCGCAGACCTGCTGTCCAAGCACAAGACGGTCAGTGGGCTGTGGCAGGCGGTGGACAAGACAAACAGGTGCTATCACCAACTGGCGACGGAGAAGAACGC
This sequence comes from Nakataea oryzae, assembly GCA_003049435.1. Taxonomy (NCBI): domain Eukaryota; kingdom Fungi; phylum Ascomycota; class Sordariomycetes; order Magnaporthales; family Magnaporthaceae; genus Nakataea; species Nakataea oryzae. Next base: position 8,831 of record PYSQ01000066.1, on the reverse strand, counting down.
GGCGCGCTACAAGCAGGGCGTCAAGGTGGCGATCAAGGACGCACAGGCGGGGCCGGCACTCATCTCGGCGCTGGCAAAGTACAGCATCCCGCCGCCAACGATGCAGATGGACCTGCGGGCGGACCTGGACTACTCCGGGGTGCCGACCATAATGAAGCTGGAGCCGAGCATGTCGATCGCGTCGGGCATCAGCGCGCCCAAGATCATCACGGCGGTGGGCACGGACGGAGCCAAGTACAAGCAGCTGGTCAAGGGCGGCAACGACGACCTGCGGCAGGACGCCATCATGGAGCAGGTGTTCGCGGCGGTGTCGTCGCTGCTCAAGCACCACCGGACGACGCGGCAGCGCAACCTGGGGATCCGGACCTACAAGGTGCTGCCGCTGACGGCGACGTCGGGGCTGATCGAGTTTGTGCCCAACACGCAGCCGCTGCACGACTACCTGATGCCGGCGCACGAGAAGTACCACCCCAAGGACCTCAAGGCGTCGCACTGCCGCAGGGAGGTGGCGAACGCGCAGGGGCGGTCGGTGGAGGTGCGGGTCGGGGCGTACCGGAAGGTGACGGAGCGGTTCCACCCGGTGATGCGCTACTTCTTCATGGAGAACTTCCCGGACCCGGACGAGTGGTTTGTGCGGCGGCTGGCCTACACGCGCACGACGGCAGCCATCTCGATGCTCGGCCACGTGCTGGGGCTGGGCGATCGGCACGGGCACAACATCCTGCTGGACCAGCGGACGGGCGAGGTGGTGCACATCGACCTGGGGGTGGCGTTTGAGATGGGGCGGGTGCTGCCGGTGCCGGAGCTGGTGCCGTTCCGGCTGACGCGGGACATTGTGGACGGCATGGGCATCACCAAGACGGAGGGCGTGTTCCGGCGGTGCTGCGAGTTCACCATGGACGCGCTCCGGGAGGAGACGTACTCGATCATGACCATCCTGGATGTGCTGCGGTACGACCCGCTCTACTCGTGGTCCATCTCGCCGGTGCGGCTGGCCAAGCTGCAGGACACGACGATGCGGCAGAGGGCGGGGACCGAGGACGGAGGGGGCAGCGGCGGTGGCGACGACGACCAGGCCGTTGTGGAGAGACGCAAGGCGGTTAACGAGCCCTCCGAGGCGGACCGGGCGCTCGAGGTGGTGCGCAAGAAGCTTTCCAAGACGCTGAGCGTGACGGCGACGGTCAACGACCTGATCAACCAGGCGACCTCGGAGAGGAACCTGGCTGTTTTGTATTCCGGTATGTTGATCACGACAAAGGCCCATCCATCCCTCCCTGGCTCTGCCACGGGTGTTTTGCTCGCTCGATACACTAACACGTGCATGAATGAACAGGCTGGGCGGCATATGCGTGAGGAAAAACAATGTACTCTTGCAGTATGGCTAGCTTTTTTTGTACGAGTTTGTGGTAGTTTTCCCCGCCCAAGCTCCATCTATAGATAATTGGTGTTGATGTAGACGGTAATTCACTTGTTCCTTTGCACCTGCCGTCCCACGGCAATGTTTATGTTGGGGCCATGTGCCTACAAGTACGTACCTCTCATCTGATTGCTGCTATCGAGCCTTGGCTCACTGCAGTCGGCGTGCATGCAGCTTGAGCTGTAGTGGGGCCCGGCACCCCCGGCACAGCAGCCCGCCCCCCTGCAAAGGCTCAGCACAGGCGTGTGTCGGTGCCAAACCAACAGCGGACGGTCGGCCATGTCGCAGTTGCCGAAGGCACCTCCCCTTACCGTCTAGGCAGGGGCGTGATTGGACGGTGACGCCAACGGCATCTCAAAAACGCACGCTCGACATCGGCCGACGGCCGTGCCGGCACCTCTTGCTCAGACATTCACAGGCCAACCCCACCCGCGAGGCCCTTGTTGTTGGACCAGCAGACTTTCAATCTCCATCACGCCTGAACGCTCGGTGGCTGCAGCGCTGCCCCCGGCAAAGCCCGACCCGGCGACCAGACGACGATTTGCAAAGCCCAGACCAGCCAGCCCAGACCAGCCAGTCCAGCCCCAAACCCCACCCGCCGCCGCCGACGTCTCCGACAAGCAAGCTCGCCTTGCCTGCCGCACTGCCTGCCCGCCACGCCACGCCACGCCACGCCGCAACCACGACACGAGCCGGCACGGCGAGCACGAGCCTGCCCAACGATCCCTTTTGATGCAGGGCCTGTCTGGGTCTATGCATCCCCCACCCGCCGCCGACGGAGAAGCGACCTCTGCATTGCCCGCACCGCCGCCTGCTCCCCCGGGCCAGGGCGCCGGCACCTCCAAGCGCAGGCATCGCGTCGACTCCAACCCGCTGGCCAGCTGGGGGCCGCTGGCCTCGTCCACCCCGGACCCCAAACGACCCCGCCCCGAGGCCGCCGCCGCCATGATGAGCGCCAAGGTCATGGGCAAACGCCCGGCCACCGACGCCATGGTCGACCTCACCCGCTCCTCGCCCTTCCACCCGCAGTCCCAGCAGCAGCTGCCCCAGCGCCGCGCCCCGCCCTCGGGCTTCCAGCCCCACGCCGGCCCCAAGAAGCTCGTCGTCAAGAACCTGCGCGCCTCGCGCCCGCCCGAGGCCGTCCAGGACTACTACCGCCGCGCCCGCGACGACCTCGACGCCGCCCTGGCCGACGTCTTCCACGCCCGCCAGCCGCGCCTGCCCCTCGACCGCCTCTACCGTGCCGTCGAGGACATTTGCCGCAACGGCGAGGCCGCCGCCCTGTACGAGATGTTGCGCCAGCGCTGCGAGGCATACCTCTCCGACATCGTGCTGCCCAAGATCAAGGCCGAGGGCGCCGGCTCCTCCCTGCAGATGCTGGCCACCGTCTTCCGCTACTGGAAGGAGTGGAGTGCGCAGTCGGTATGTCCCAGCGCCACGCCGCTTCCTGTGTTTTGCATATGCGTTTGCGTTTGCGTCGGCAGCACCAACTCCTAACAAGACATGTGCGCATGCCCGTCTCCGCAGGTCACGATCCGGTCTACATTCAGCTACCTGGACCGGACCTTTCTGCTCAAGAACAACAAGGAGTACATGGTGCTCAACGACCTGTTTATCAGCCTCTTCCGCCGCGTGGTCTTTGTCTCACGGAGCAAGGACCCCGACAACCCCCCGCCGGGGGCCAGGGTCCTGGACGGCATGTGCCGGCTCGTGCAGCTCGACCGCGCCGGAGACAAGAGCTTCGACCCGCAGCTGCTGCAGGTCTCTGTGAACATGATGCACGTGTTCAACCTGTATGGCAAGTCGTTTGAGCCGCGCCTCCTGAGGGAGTCGGAAAAGTACTTTGAGGAGTTCTCCGAGGAGCGCACCGAAGGAAGCAGCCTCAAGGACTACATCAGGGCCGCCCGCGTGCTCATTCAGCGCGAGGACGAGCGCTGCAATATCTACAGCTTCGACAGCACCACCAAAAAGCACATAATCGACGCCATACACCGCATTGTCGTCCAGGACCATACGTCCAAGCTCCTGGCCAACGATGACGTCGGCCGCCTGGTGGACGAATGCGATGTGGAGTCGCTGCGTGCGCTCTACGAGCTGCTGCAGATGACGGGCCTCCACACCCGGCTGCGGAGCCCCTGGGACCAGTACATCAGCACCCAAGGCTCCAACATAGTCAACGACGCCGAGCACACGGACGAGATGGTGGTCCGGCTCCTGGTTCTCCGGCGGAAGCTCGACGTCGTGGTGCGCGATGCCTTTATGGGCGACGAAATCTTCACGTATGCCATGAGGGAGGCGTTCAGGAGAGTGATCAATGCGAACCAGGGCTCGGGGTCGGCCGCCAAGGCTGGAACGTCGAGGGTGGGCGAGATGGTGGCCAAATACATCGACATGCTGCTGCGCGGCGGGCTCAAGGCGCTGCCGCAGGCGCTCATATCGGACCATAAGGACCGCGCCGTGGCAGAGCGCACAGGTGTGTCCGCGAGCGGGGACGAGGACGGGGAGCTCTCGCGCCAGCTTGACAAGGCGCTCGAACTGTTCCGGCTCATCGAGGGCAAGGACGTGTTCGAGGCCTTTTACAAGCGAGACCTCGCGCGGCGTCTGCTGCTGGGCCGCAGCGCCAGCCAGGACGCGGAGCGGGACATGCTCGCCAAGCTCCACGACGAGTGCGGCTCGACCTTTACGCACAACCTGGAGCAGATGTTCAAGGATCAAGCGCTGGGCAAGGAGGAGCTGTCGGCGTACAAGCAGTGGCGAGATGGCTCCGAGACGGGGCTGGCAAAGGTCGATCTCGACGTCAGCGTGCTGTCGTCGGCGGCGTGGCCCAGCTACCCCGACGAGCCCTCGGTGGTGCTGCCGCCGGGGGTGGCGCAGAACCTGGCGCACTTTGAGCGGTACTACAAGGGCAAGCACACGGGCAGGCGGCTCATGTGGAAACACAGCCTCAGCCATTGCGTCATCCGGGCGGCGTTTCCCAAGGGGCCCAAGGAGCTGGTCATGAGCGCGCACCAGGCGGCAGTCCTGGTGCTGTTCAACAGCGTGGGACTGGACGAGCCGCTAACGTACGCCGAGATTGAAAAGGCGGCGGGCTTGACGGGCGACCTGCTGGATCGCACGCTTCAGTCGCTGGCCTGCGGAAAGGCGCGGGTGCTGGCCAAGACGCCGCGAGGTCGCGACGTGGCCAAGACGGACACCTTTACCGTCAACAAGGCGTTTGTGGACCCCAAGTTCCGGGTCAAGATCAACCAGATCCAGCTCAAGGAGACCAAGCAGGAGAACAAGGAGACGCACGAGCGGGTGGCGGCGGACCGGCAGTTCGAGACGCAGGCGGCCATTGTGCGCATCATGAAGAGCCGCAAGACAATGCCGCACGCGCAGCTCGTGGCCGAGGTTATCGAGCAGACGCGCCGCCGCGGGGCCATGGACCCAGCCGACATCAAGGTTAACATTGAAAAGTGAGTTCTTGCCCTCTCTCTCTTGTGGCTGTCTGGGAGCCAGCTGTAGTTGACCCGATGCTGACTACTTCTTCCTTTTTTTTCTCTGCCAGGCTCATCGAGAAGGACTACATAGAACGTGAGGGCAACTCGTACACGTATCTGGCATGAGCGAGCCAGCCCTGTTGCCTTCCCCTGGCTTTGTAAGGGGGAACTTTTGTGCCGCCGCTCATCACCCGTTTGGGCTCGGGCGGGCAACCGATGAAATCATGAAATAGCACGATGTACGCATGCACAGAGAATGAAATTTCTACCTACCCGGGTGCCTGATAGTCACCTAGCCGACGGGGTTTGAAGACGGTTTTTTGGAGAGTCTTGCCTGCTTTGCTTTTGGGACAACTCGAACAGGGCCCTCGGTGTCGGCTGGCCAAGCCATCTTTGCCCCAACCTGGGAAGCTGGATGGGTGTAGGGATACTGGACCCCACAGTTCCACCCGTCGGTGGGCCAGTGGGTCCAAAGATAATGGGCATCAATTCAGGTCAATCCCAGCGCCGCAGAGGCAGCAGCAAGTGCGGGGTGGGCAGAATGGAAAATAATTTCTCACCGCCAAAAAATTCCGCGGGCTGCAGCTGCATTGGTTCTGCAGGCGGCGCTCGCTCCAGTGTGAAATCAATCGCCTGGTTGAGTTTTCAGGCCGACGAGATAGGATTGCAAGAGTCTTCTTTGACATCCCAGGTCCCCTTTTTCCAAACCCTCGCCCTTCCCCGTTTTGCAGCAAAGAACCAACCCATACACACACACACACACACACACACACACACACACAGCCGTCCGACAGCACGCTCCTCGGCCAGACAAGATGCCCAAGTCAAAACGAGCAAAGATGGTGCACCTCACCAGTGTGACCAAGAAGACGCGCGAACAGAAGGAGCAGCTGTTCAGCAACATCCGCCAATGCGTGCCCGAGTATCAGCACTGCTTCGTCTTTAGCGTCGACAACATGCGCAACAACCAGCTCAAGGACATTCGCCGCGACATGACGGACAGCCGGTAGGTAGTCCTCCCTCCCCACCCTCCAGTTGCCTCGCTCCTCTCTGTACTAGTTTCTGCTGTCTAATCGGGCCGCCGGCTGACACACTTTTCTTTTTCTTGTCCCCCCCTCACAGCATGTTCTTCGGCAAGACAAAGCTCATGGCCCGGGCCCTGGGCCAGACGCCCGAGGACGAGCAGGCCGACGGCATCCACGGGCTGTCGCGCCACCTGACGGGCACCGTCGGCCTCATTTTCACCAACCGCGCGCCCGAGGACATGCTGTCGCACCTGCAGTCCATCCACGCCGTCGACTTTGCGCGCGCCGGCGCCGTCGCGCCCCGCGGCTTCCGCGTCCCCCCGGGCGTCGTCTACAGCACCGGGGGCGAGGTGCCGGCCGACGACGACGTGCCCATGGCCCACTCGGTCGAGCCCGAGCTGCGCAAGCTGGGTGTGCCCACCCGCCTCGTCAAGGGCCGCGTCGTGCTCGGCGCCGAGGACGGCTCCGGCAGCGACGGCTACGTCGTCTGCCGCGAGGGCGACGTGCTCGACAGCCGCCAGACCAGGCTGCTCAAGCTCTTCTCCATCTGCCTGAGCGAGTTCAGGGTCCGCGTTTTGGCGTAAGTCTCCTAGGAGCCTGCCGGCTGTGTCAATTTGGTCGCCGGAACCCATCTTTCAGACGCGCACTCGCTGACTTTTTTTTTTTTTTGTGTGCCGTCACAGATACTGGTCTTCTGCGTCTGGAAAAGTTACCGAGGTCGACTCGGCCCCCGCTCAAGATTCCATGGAGGACGACAGCGAATAGGCCCTCTTTTTCTCCTCACGACGATTTATGGCTTTGATATTTCGCTTCCTCCCTCCCTGTTCGACGGTTATCCCAGTAGTTGTAGATACCAGTTACTCGTCAAAGGGGTCATATCGGCGCAATGGTTGAAGGGTTTTCTTTTTTTTCTTCTGTCTCTCTTAGTGTTCACTATTGTTATACCGTTGTTTTTTTCTCATTGCGGGGGATTCAAGAAGCACTGGTAGGCCGAACAAGCTCGTTCGTCACCTCTTTCTTCCTTCCTCTGGCGGCGTTGGGCAAAATCTAAAGTGCATGACAAATCATCCATCTAGACAGAAGAATATCCGGGTACTGCTGGCAGCGAGCTACTACTACTCTATATCAATGCTGCATTGACAGAGCATCAAAATGAGTTGCGGCTCCAGGACTTGGGCGTTAAAATATCCTCTGCTACCTACCGCTTTAAACGCAACAAGCTCAAAAAAACTTCCAATGCTACGAGTGACGTAACACCACAAACTACCGTTCGTTCCGTTTCCTTGTTTTTAGACGTACATGAGGGGCGACGAGATGTGTTTGGACGCATCGCTATGCCTTGGGAGATCTGCAATGGTCAGTAAGGCAATAACAGTCCTTACCTCTGACCTTACCTCGATGGCTCCCACCTTTCCCAGTTCTAAAGAGTCGCCTCGATCCTATCTCACCTCACCATTAAATCCCCGGGGTACCGAGTAGTGCGACTATAAAGTACAAAAGAGAAGGGGCTGGAACAAAAAGAATCGTAACAAAAAGGAAAAGGAAAAAGAGAGACGCAAAGGCTGGTTGGTGTTGGGTTCACCAGTCTGCTGATTCCAAAGTTGCTGAGATTTGGACTGCCCCGTCCGTTGTTCTGGTGTGGCTTGTTTGTTGAGACTGCTGGTTGAAAAGGGCGCCCCAGTCTTGATGATCCCGATGGGCGTGCGCGAGTGGTCTTGTTCTCGTCATATCCGGAGAGAGCAGCAGGTCTTGGGAGCAGCAACGGAACCCACGATTCGAATGATGCCACCCACAGAGCGCGCTGCAGCAATCCAGGATTTACCTTGTGTGGATCGGCGACAGCCGGCGGCGCTCCACTGCCCGGTATGCCACTTGGGAAGTTCAAGTACAAATAAAACCAAAACAAGGCTCCAGGTTCACATGGAACACTGTGGCGCTTGATCGGTTGAATCTCATGTCCTACCCTTGACGCGACGACAGGGGAACAGAAAAAAGGGGGGTGCCAAGAGAAAGAATGCGCTCGATCAGCCAGTGACTGGTCACACCCACCCATACCACACAGGACAAGGGACTGGGCCCGCGCCTGTTAGTATCGACGTAGCTTGCGGGGATCGTCGTAGCTGCCTTCGTAGCCGCGTTTGCGATCGTCGTCGCGCGGGCGGTCGTAGTCGCGGTCCCGATCACGATACCCACCGCCGTTCTCTCTCGGTTCCCTTGGACGGATCGGCTCCATGTTGCTTCCGGTTCGTCTGCTGTCTCGGTCGCGGTCCCGATCCCGGTCGCGGTCCCGTTCTCGGTCGCGGTAACCGCCGCCGGATCTGTCGTCATATGAGCGGCCGCCGCCGCCATCACGCGCATCATACCCACCGCCGCGCGACCCTGAGAAGTCACGCCTATTGTCGCGGAAGCCCGGCCCGCCCGGCGCGTTGGGCGGGGGACCGCCATAGCCGTTGGCGCCTCCTCTGTCTCTGTCACCACCGCGTGGTCCGCCAAAGCCACCGCCGGGGCCCCGGTCCGAGAAGTTGCGACCGCCACCCCGGAAGCCACGGTCGCCGCCACGGCCACCACCGAAGCCGCCCCTGAATCCGCCACGGAAGCCGCCACGGAAGCCACCATCAAAACCTCCGCGACCCATGGGTTGCGAGGGCATCGCCCTGGTGTATCCACGACCGCCGAGGCCGCCGCCGAGGCGCAGGGGCTTCCAGCCCTCAACGGTCCGGCCCCGCTCGACGTCGACCTTGACACGGCGGTCCTTGATCCGAATACCATCACATCCATCAAGAGCAGCTAGTGTTCGCACGCGCAACAGAGCGCGCCGATGTCAGTAAACCCTTACCATGTGGTGACTAGGTATGCACTTGGCGGCGGACCATGGTTCGATTGCCAGAAGCAAAGGATGCAGGGTGTCCG
>PYSQ01000658.1:0-13273 GCA_003049435.1 Nakataea oryzae | reverse complement strand
CCTAACCCTAACCCTAACCCTAACCCTAACCCTAACCCTAACCCTAACCCTAACCCTAACCCTAACCCTAACCCTAACCCTAACGCGGATTCCTTTAACGTAGGTACCCTAAAGGTAACTTTGCTTTACGAAAAACCCTTTCGGTACCTACCGGTATTTCCATTATTTGCATTTATATTACCGAACAGTCGCTTTCCTTACGTAAACCTGCGGATATTTTCGATCTGTCGCTTGCATATCGCTTTAGCTATAAGCTAAATTTCTAATGCTTCGATCGTTACGTCGTCGAACGAAGCGAAATCGATAGGCATTTATAAAATATTTCCGGTATTTCCAAACGTCGAAATCTTTTCGTTAGCGGCGGGTTTTGCAGCTGCCGGTTTTACCGCCGAATTTAATAACGTTTGCAAAATCGCGATCGATTCTATATTAAATTAAACGGTCTTTCCTAATATCCATTCCGGGCCTACTTTCTAATTAAAATCGAAGGAAAAAAGGATAATTATATTAGGAATAAATTTCGTACAAAAGCAAAATAGGCATTAGGATTTATTAGGAACTAGCGGTATTTATATTGGTAGGGCCAAACGTAATCGATTACAGGGGAAATCCCTTAAAAAGGGGTCTTTTATCAATAATAAGATTTATAACGAAAAATCATCCTTTTTTAACCCTCCCCTTCCTTTTTCGTTAGGTAAGAAGGCTATCCTTATAAATCCCCTATATCCCCCCTTACGGACGTCCGTAACGGATACCGGCCCTTTTTCCATCCGATATTGTTAGCATAATGCGGTCGAAATACCGGCACCTTGCCGATATTTGCGGCTAAGCCTAGCCTCGTACTACCCGACCCCGCTCCATACGCTGGACCGGATCCATGCACCTGACAGTTAGGCAATATAAGGCTAAGTTTAGCGGTAAGCATTAGTAAGGTACCGGTATTTCGACCGTATTATATTAACAATATCGGATAGAAAAAAGGCAGGTATCCGTTACGGACGTCTATAAAGGGGGATATAAGGGATTTATAAGGACGGCCTTTTTACCCGACGAAAAAGGAAGGGGAAGGTTAAAGAAGGATAATTTTTCGTTATAGACCTTATTATGGAAAAAACCCTTTCTTAAAAGGATTTCCCCTGTAATCGATTACGTTTGGCCTTATTAATATAAATACCGCTAGTTCCCAGTAAATCCCAGTGCCCATTCTACCTTTGTACGAAGTTTACTCCTAACACTAATATAAATATCAGCCTAAGGTAATTTCACAACCTAAGTATTATTATAGGGTAGGTACCCTAGGTAATAATCCTTGTATGCCGGAGCTTATTTTAACACCCCTAGTTAGCCCCTACCCAGGGCATAACACTTACTGTTAAGGAAACCACTTTTTAAGGGATTTACCCTGTATACGACTACGTTTAGCCCTATCGGTAAAGATACCATTAGCTCCCAGTAATTCTAGTGCCCATTTTGCCTCTATACGAAGCTTATTCCTGATATAAGGGCAGACGAATCGGTCCTATAAGTTTCTCGTATTTATCCCGCATATTTGTAATAGCACTTAGCTATATCCCTTTTAGCTTTCCTAGCGCGTTTTAGCTGGGATACCGGCACCTCCCTGATATTTTCTAGCCGAACCTTATTCCTCCCGACGCCCAAACCCCGCACTGAGCGCTGGGCCGGATCCGTGCACCTGACAAGATACCAATATTTCCCAGTGATCCCTGTAACTATTCCGCCTCTGCAGGAAGATCTCTCCTAATACTCAGTTAGGCGAGGTCACCGAACTGTGTCCATAACGATTATATAAATTTTAAAATTGGAGTTTCGATAGGGCTTGGTAGATGAGGCTTGTTAGATCCAGGCAGTCTGATCCGTTCACCCTTGTTAATCGTACATTCGCCCAGCTATATGGCTCCTCATCCAAGCCTCCGCTTAAGCCTCGGCCAGCCAGGCGTCAAACCACTGCACAGCCTGGATAAAAGCGGCTTCCTTAGCGAACCGTTCGACCTTCTTGGTCATGTCGCCGCGCACGGCGAAGCCGTGAACAACGCCCGAATACAGGCTGATCTGGTACGGCTTGCCCGTCTTCTGCAGAATCTCCTCAGATTGGTGGCGCATGTCGGTCGGGAAGATGGAGTCCGTCTCGGCGGCAGCAATACCCAGGGGCCCAGTGATAGCCGCGAGCTCGTCCACCAAAACAAAGGACGGGTGGTTCATGAAACCGACATCGATGCCCGACTTGTAGTGGCGGGCAACGTACTTGGCGCCAAAGCAGTACCCGATGGCACCGAGCCGCTTAACGCCGTGCTCGGTCTTGAGCTGCTTGATGGCCGCCTCCACGATAGGGTCGACGGCCTCGGGGGTGTGGGGGTTGTTGCCGTCCGAGCCCTTCTGCATCCAAGACATGAAGTCAAAGTCCTCGGGGCGGTTTAGAGACAGGGGGTCGCCATTGTAGAGATCGATAATCATGGTGGTGTAGCCGTTGGCGGCAAGCTGGTCGGCTGTCAGCTGGCTATTCTGCCAAATGCCAATGACATCGGGCAGCAGGAGGATAGCCACGTCCTTGTGCGGCTTGGCAGGCACGGCAAGGTAGGCGTCCCACTTGTCGACCTTGACCATTTTGCCCGTGGGTTCACCCCTGTTGTTCTGTCAGCATGAGTCTTGACAAGCGGGAACGAGGCCACCTACTCGTGCTTTACGCCGACGGTGCAGCATCTTGCAGGGGGGTTTGACGCCATGGCTAGAGATTGGGAGGTGGTTGCTGGTATGGAGTAGCTGTGCAAAGTAAAGGAAAGGCTTAGCAAAGTCTGCGGGAACTTGGAAGGAGCTCGAGACTGGGTACGGCATTTATCTATCACGGGCCGGCCGATTTGTCAGAGGTGCTCCAGCTTCCCGCTCCGTCTGCTGTCGTCATAGTGGGTTTCAAGGCGCGACCCCGCATCGTGAGAATGGATGGAACCTTCCAGGTTCCTGTGAGGGACGCGACCCACTCCTGCTGCGGCTGCGAGATAGCCCGGGTGGATCCGATCTCCACGTGACCGAGCGTCATTGCATCCTGCCTCGCATGGCGACCAAATCTTGACGCGTTTTCGCGACACCATCACGCCCAGCGCCATGCTCAAATCCACCTACAAGCCCTCGGCCGCGGAGCCCCTGCCTCCCGGCTGGACCGAGCACCAGGCCCCGACCGGCCACACCTACTACCACAATGCCGCCACCGGCGAATCCACCTACCAGCGCCCGGCTGCCGCCCCAGCCTTCCCGGCGGCGCTTCCGCCCGTGCGCCTGTCGGACCCTCGCGCCGCCAATGCCTTCATGGCCCAGATGGCCCCGCGCCCTGAACGTGGAGGATTCACAGGCAGGGGCGGGCGCGGCGGGCGCGGCGGAGGCGGAGGCGACCGGCCGAAGCCTCAGCCATACGACAAGCCCAGGTCCAAGGTCGAAATACCCGGCTGCGAGCCCTGGCTCCTCGTCTACACAAAGTACGGCCGCCGATTTGCATACAACCCTGCCAAGAACGCGAGCTACTGGAGGATACCAGAACGGCTGAAGGAGGGCATCCTGGAGCTGGACAAGGCGCGGATCCGCGAAAAGGCGGGCATCGCGCCTGCGCCGGAACAAGTGCAGGATGCGGCAGTTAAGCCCGGAACTGCGGGCGATGCTGAGGCAGGAGAGCAAGAAGAAGAGGGTGCCGAAAGCGAAGAGTACGAAGAGATTGAAGTTACAGACGACGAGGACGGCCACGACTTTGGCGACAACGAGAACCCTTCCAAGCGCCAGCGGACCGAGGAACCGGCCGAGTTCGGCGAGGACGACATCGCGTTCCAGCTGCAGGCCATGGGCCAAGAGTACGGGCTCGAGCCAGGCGACTACGACGACGGCAACATGGACGAGTGGTCGGAAGGCACGGCAGGCGCAGAGCTGAGCGGCGAGGACGCGCGTGCGCTCTTCAAGGACTTGCTCGACGACTTTATCAACCCCTACAGCCCCTGGGAAAAGCTGATCGAAGAGGGCAAGGTCATGGACGACCCGCGCTACACTGTGCTGCCCACCATGCGAGACCGCAAGGAGGTGTGGGAGGAATGGTCGCGCGAGCGCATACAGCTGCTCAAGGAGCAGCGCGCCAAGGAGGAGAAGAAGGACCCGCGCATTCCCTTCATGGCCTTCCTGCAGGACAAGGCGACGCCCAAGCTGTACTGGCCAGAGTTCAAGCGCAAGTACCGCAAGGAGCCGCCGATGCGCGACGCGGCACTGTCGGACAAGGACCGCGAGAAGTGGTACCGCGAGCACGTGGCGCGGCTCAAGCTGCCGCAGGCCACGCTAAAGACGGACCTGACGGCCCTGCTCAAGGCGCAGCCGCTGTCGCTGCTGAACCGCCAGACGAACCCGGCCCACCTGCCGCCGCAGGTCGTAGCCGACATGCGCTTCATCTCGCTGCCGTCCGCCACGAGGGACCCGCTAATTGAGGCCTACATCCAGAGCCTGCCGCTGGCGCCAGAGGGCGAGGTTGAAGCGGACGAGGGTGGGGAGGTGGTCGCAAAAGCCAGAGAGGCGCGGGCCAGGCGGGAGCAGGCATTGCGCGAGCGAGAGCGGGCTGCGGACGAGGAGAAGAGGCGGACGGAAAGGCAGCTGGCGCGGAACAAGGCCGTGCTAAGGGAGCAAGAGAGGGAGCTCGAAAAGGCAATGGACGTAGGCAAGCGGGGGTTGCAAAGCCAGCTGATGGACCGATGACAGAGCTGCCATAGTCTGGAGTTTACCTAATCAACTAAAGCGATCATCTGCATCTTCCTATCCGACTCGACCTAGCTATGTGATTGATCCTATTCGCCATGACATACGCCCCGCCCATCTGTTCAGCATGCATGGTTCTTATTTGGCACTCCAGCGACTAGCTGGCTGGCCACAGCTCGTGATCCTAAGCCGATAGCCTCCAGCGCTCGCCTCTGCCATGTGAGCATATTGGAAGACTCGGCTTTGTCCAAAGTGATATTATGATCCCAGGGTAGGCGGCGGGTCTGTTCCCGCGAACCGGCCCATGGCACTTGATATCCGCAGCCATCAGCCAGTGGCGCAAGGGCTGCCCAGCACTCGTCGATCACTGCCGGCCACAAAGTAATCCCAGCCGTCGGGCAGCTCTTCATTCTGCTTTTGCACACAGCCCGCGCAGCAGGCCATGCTGCTATGCAAAGGCCGTGTCCATGGCGGCCCAGACGCAGCGCTCGCGGTCGAAGGCGACGGCCTCGCGCGCGCCCTTGTCGTCGGCGCCAACGTCCACCGTCGGGATCTCGATGCTGCCCAGGCCCTCGAGGACGCGGCGGGCGCGGTCGGTGGCGGCGCGCAGGGCGGCCGTCTCGGCGCGGGTGCGGTCGAGGTGGTCCTGCATCAGCTCGATGAGCTGCTCGCGCGTCTGGTGGGGGCGGTACTCGTTGATGGCGTGCTCGACGTTCATGAGCAGAGCGGCGATGTCCTTGAGCTTCTCCTCGGACTCGGCCGGGTTCGAGGCCAGGACGCCGACCAGCTCGAGGAAGTTGAGCAGCAGCGACTTGGCCAGGCGCTTGAGCACGAGCGGGCGGTCCGAGTGGTCGGCGGCGGCGGCGGCGTTGGCATCGTCGGTCGCGGGCGGGGCGGGGATCAGGCGCTGGATGTCCTGCTGCTCGAGGCTGGGCAGCTCGTCCTTGAGCGTGTAGAGGCTCCCGAAGCAGCGCCACTGGCCGTCGGCGGGCTCGGGCGGCGGCTGCAGGTTGGTCAGGTCGTCGGGCAGGCCCTGGAGGCGGGGCGGGGGCTGCGCGCCCGTCATATCCGCGTACTCGCGGCGGAAGTGGTCGATGCGCTCGAGCCGGTCGGGCACAAAGTCGCGCCAGAAGGGCGGCGGCGGCGGGAAGGTCGTGTGCGTCGCTTCCTCCTCGGCCATGGCGGCGGGTCAAGGTGGGTGCTGGTCCAGTCGGCGGTTGTCGATGGCGTGGGCGGCGAGAGGGCGCGAGGTCAATGCATGCATTCCTCAGAAGGAAGCTCCGGGCGAGGCGGCCGTGGCTGGAGCTCCTTCCCGCCCAGCCGCTGCGTGCCGCTGCGTGGCGGTGGCGTCGTGCGCGCGCCAAGCCCACTCGCAAACCCATCCACCCACTGACGCCACCAGGGCCATCCCCAACTGAAATAAGCCCTGCGTTGGCGAGACAGCACGCGCGCTTTGAACTGCACCCTCCACGGGCCACGAGCTCCAATTCGCCCCTAACCACGTTACTTTTTTTTTTTACTCTTCGTCAACGGCTAGACCGAGCCGCACGCCCACGCCCACTCCCGCAGCGCCCGCCGACGTCATGGCCGACGTCCGCTCGCTCCTCCGCCAGCAGCGCGCCTCCCGCCGCATCGAGCACCCGCACGCCGCCTACTCGGACGCCGGCAAGCTGCTCTGCCTGGTGTGCCACGAGCCCGTCAAGGCCGACTCGCTGTGGGACGCCCACGTCCGCACCTCGGCCCACCGCCACAGGGCCGCCGCCAAGCAGCTGGGCGAGCAGCCGCCGCCGCAGGAGGCTGGGCCCTCGGCCGCCACCCAAGACGTCACGCAGGCCTCGCACAAGAGGAAACATGCCGAGGCCGCCGACGAGGCCGCCGACGACGACGATGACGACGACATGGCGGCCGCCGCCAACGACGACCGGGACGGGATCCGCAAGAAGCGCAGCAGGAACGACATCTCGGCCGGCACCGGCAACGACTCGGACACGTCGATGCTCTCGCCCACGGTGGGCACCCCAAACACCACGGGCAGCAGCAGCCGGCGGGACCGCGACAGCGGCAAGCGCACGCCCCAGCAGCGGACGCCGCCCCTGACGCGCCAGTCAAGCACCCCGGTCCTGGGCGTCGAGCTGCAGATACCCTCGCGGCCGGCCACGCCCAACACGGCGGCCGCGGCTGCTGCTGCCGGACAACGCGGGGGCGAAGGGCCTGGCATCGGCCTCGGCGTCAGGAACCATTCCCCGCTCGACGCCACGGCGCCCAAGCCCGCGGCCGCTGCTGCTGCTCCGGCACCCACTGCTGGGTTTGTGGCGGACAAGGCACAGCCGCCGCCGCCAGCAACCGCCGCCGCCGCCGCAGCCCCCGCGGCAGTCGACGAGGACGAGTGGGCGGCGTTCGAGGCCGAGGTGGTCAACGCGCCGGCGGTGACAGACGCCGTCATAAGCGCCGAGCCCAAGACGGCCGAGCAGGTGGCGGCCGAGGAGGACCGGGCCAAGAGGCGGGCGGCGGCCGACGTGGAGATGGATGACGAGCGCGAGGAGGCCACGCGCGCCCTCGAGGACGAGTTTGAGGAGATGGAGGAGCTCGAGGCCCGCGTCCGCAGGCTAAAGGAGCGCCGCGAGGCCTTGCGGCTGCAGGGCGACGCCAAGGCCGTCGACAAGGCCGACGACGGTGCTGCGTCGGCCGCAAAGGAAAAGAGCACGGCAGACAGCGAGGGCGACGACGACGAGGATGAAGATGACGACTGGGACGCCTTTCGATTCAGGAGGTAGCGAAGCTCGCCTTCCTCAGCTTTGTGTATACTACTCTCACGCGATACCGTCTCGCTCTGTACAAATAATACTACAAGGAAGAACAAAAAAAAAGCACTGCATTTTCAGGAACCAGCCATCACCGCCCCACAGTGCCGACGCGCTCCCAGAAGCGCTTGAGCCTCCAGACCCTGCCGACACCGCGCGACTCCTCCCAGCGGCGGACGCCCTCGGAGCGCTGCCGGACCTCGCCGGTCCAGACGGCGCCGACGAAGCGGCGCAGGTCGTCCTTGACGCGCTCCTTCTCGACCGCGCGCTTGCGGGCCACGAGGGCGGGCGCCACCGGGCCGCCGGGGCAGCACTCGGCCGGCAGGATGGAGCGGGTGACGAGGGCCTCGGGCGAGGGCCGGGCGGCGAGGCGGTGCGACAGGCGGATGGACACGAGCGAGCGGGCCAGCCGGCGCGACACGGCCGTCGTCTGCGTCATGAAGATGCGCCTGCCCATCAGGTCCGCGAGCGACGGCCGCGACCAGAGGAGTGGGGGGAGGACGTCGCGGGTGCGCCGGAGCCGGAGCGAGTGGACGATGGGCGCCAGGGAGAGGTGGCGGAGGTGGTGGTTGGTCTGGCTTGTTAGCAGAGTTGCCGGATACAAGGTGCCTACGCGGTGATGGTGCATCTAGCCAGTAAACAAACCAAAAGGGCAAACTTGATGGCCCCGACGTTGGAAGCAGATAGCGTTGTATGGAATCACGGGGGAAAAAAAAAGGTCCCGACGTCATGGCGCACACAGCCTTGGCCCACTCGGGACAGGGCGTACACCAAATGCAGCAAGATACTATCGACATCGACCGACGCACGGGATCAAGGAATGGGCCCAGGATCAACAAATACAGTGGTGCTCACCCTCGACGTGGCCAAGAGGTCGCAGACCTCGAGATAGCCAAATATGTGCAGCAGTACCTCGTTCGGCATCCCGTCCAGATGGCGCTCGTCAGGCCAGCATCGCTGTCGGGCGGTTGAGCTGCTGCGCGACCTCGCTGCCTCGGAGGCCGTCGACGAGCACCAGCACGACGGCCAGCTCTCGCGTGGAGTGGCAGGGGCCGTGCCAGCGCCCGCAGCCGAGCCGTCGTGGTCGTCGCCCATTCGCGGCCATGAGCAGGCGCGTGCGCGAGGCTTTCTGCAGCGCGTGCAGCCGCGGCAAGCTTCCAGGCGGTCCGGCGGATGGAAAGACGCAGGCGACCAGGGGGGTGCGCCCAGCGGTGCTGGGGCCATGGGGCTGCAAGCCTGCGCCGGGTTGGCTCGCGGGGGCGGAAAATCGTCTCGTCGGGCAGGCAGCCTCGGCGGCCGGTCGACCGCATGCGTAGGACCGCAGCGTCGCTCCAGCGACAGGGGGGCAACGCTTGATGAGTTGTCTGCCGCACAGCAGCCCTCGTCGTCCCGGTCTGCCGCCATAGCCTGCGCGTGGACGAGGGCTGATCAGGGACGCAATGGCCGCACGGCGGCTCACCCCTCACTTGTCGGGCGCTCGATGGCTTCCTGGTTTCCGGATCTGGCTCTTGGCGCGGTGGAAGTGGGTGGTGGCGTGTTATCGTAACAAAGTGTAGGAAAAGCTAGGGGTGGAGTGCGGAAAATAGTGGCGGCGGAAAGGAGAGGCTTCCGTCTTGCCCGTCAGCGCGGCTGGTGGTCTTTTTTTGGTGCGGATACGCCCACGCCTCGACGGGGCGTGGCTAGGCTGGGCAGGCCGGTTCCGCCAGGAACGCCACTCTCCCGTGGTCGGCGTCTAGAGGCGGTGGCAGGCAGGCGTCAGGAGGCGCCAGGCAAGGTGGCAGCAGCACAGGCGCCGTCTGGTGGGTGCGCAGTGCTGTGGCAGCCACGAAAAGGGGCCAGCCGGAACGCACCCGCCAACCGGGCAGGATGCCTCTCATGCACAGACGCCAGACGCGCGCCGACGCAGGTCTCGCGAGGTATCCGGCCTCGCGAACGCGCCCGTAGAGACAAGGCGGTACGGCCCAGCGTGGATACCTGCGCAGGCGAGCGAGTCCAGGCGGGCGGGCGGCGACCGATGCGTCGTGCTCTGCACGCTGCGGGCTGGTCACAGGCGGTGGTGGTGCGCCAGGCCAAGGGCTGGACGGTGGTGGCGTGGCAGGGCAGCGACGCAGGCCAACCCAAGCTATATCGCGCTGCGATATGTGGTGGGAGCAGGCGGCTGTTTAGGGCGCCAGGCCGGTGAGCGGTGCAGGCGGCGTCTGCGCAGGCCGTTGTCGCACAGGCTGGAGGCAGCCGTTGAGAGGCAGCGTCGGGCGGAGCGTCACGCGTGCCAGGGCGGCGCGGGCGCGGCAAAGCAGAAGCAGAAGCAGAAGCAGAAGCAGATGGGGGTGGCAGCAGCGGGTGCAGGCCGTCGGCGGGGGGGCCTCGGCAGGCGGGTATGGGCGTCAAGTGTTCGATGGGCAGCTGTGGCCGCCGTCACGCATCGCCTGCCATGATTCCGTGTCGGGCGGCCTCGGTTGTGGTGTGGTGTGCGTCGAGCGAGAGTCGTCGCGGCCAAGTCGACCCACGTTCTCCGCGCGCCGCAGACGCAGCAGGGATGGCGGCACCACCGTCACAGTGGGCCGTGCGAGCAGCTGCCCACACACAGAGCAGGCCCTGGGCGGCGGCGGGGCTGCCTGCGGGGTCCCAGAGCGGGGCCACGCAGCGCCCGGCACCTGCGCCTGCGATTCGCACGCCATCCAGGCACAGTACGGTGCACGGACCGAGACGGACGGGGCCTTCCGCGGGCGCGCGCGCCTGGAGAGCAAGGCGAGGCAAGTGCGAGCGGGCAAGCACAGGGCCGCACCTGACGCAGCAATGGAGGGAGCGCTTCCCAGGTTAGGCCGCCGCGGCCAGCTCGAGCGAGCCTCCAGGCGCGCAGCGTGCATGCCCGCCCTGGCGTGTTGTATCCTGTGGCCTGTTCCCTGTGCCCTGAGCCCCTGCTGGGCCGCAGGACCGAGTCACGCCGACGCTCTCGCGGCGGCGCTGCCTTGTGCGGCAGTCCAGGTCGAGCCCCCAAATGCCACCTGCCATCCCTGGGCGGCCGCTTGTCCGGGCACGGCAGGCAGGGGCTCCGCGGTTCCAGATCAGCGCCAGGGCTGTGTCGGTCCTTCCCTCCCCCGGAAGCCTGACGCTCGCCTTTGCCAGGGCCGACACACGTGTGCGGCCAGCCCTGCTGCCGCCGCCGCATGCGCTGTCCTCGCGTCGTGCCTGCCCTGCCCTGGCCGCGCAACCTGGCCGTCAACCGCATTATCACTCACTCGCTTGTTCCGCCTCAGCCACCCTCCCTGTCGCCACCACGCCCGCCCGTGCCCGTGCCCGTGCCCGCCTCCTGCTCCTTCCTGTTGCCCTCGATCGCGGCCAGCCTGCCCTGCAGTCCCCATCGACGCCTTTTTGTTGCCCCGTCGCAGCAGCGCCAACGCAGCGCACCGCCCGATGCCCGAGGTTGCGTTCGCCTGCCCTCTTTTTCTCTCTTTTTTTTTCCCCAACCCCAAGGCCACGGCTGTCCGCATCATCCACCCGCCACGCAGCAAACATGATGGACGACGCCGGCTCACCGGTTTCGTGGCTGGCCGCCAAAGAGGCCGCCCTCGGGCTCCAATGCCTTGCCGGCGCCCAGAGACGCGCCGGACGTGTAACCGGTTCCTGCCTGACGGCGTGGCCTGCGCGATGCACGCACCGAGCTGCATCCGCCCCTGTGCCGGCCCGGCCTCGCTCGGGAGCTATCCGCCTCGCCCTGCTGCCATGTCAGCGTCGCTTGTCGAGCACCGCTCCATGCTGTCGCTGTCCACCTGGCCACGTCACTTAGCTGGGCGTCGGCGGGCTCCTGTTCAGGCAATCTGGCGCAGCCGCCGTCGCGGCATNTTAGCTGGGCGTCGGCGGGCTCCTGTTCAGGCAATCTGGCGCAGCCGCCGTCGCGGCATCACCTGCCCTCTCGGTCTCTGCCGCGCATGCATGGCTCTGCTGCTGGATGCTGCTGCTGGATGCTGCTGCTGGATGCTGCTGCTGGATGCTGCTGCTGGATGCTGCTGCTGCCGCCGCTGCTCGGCCGTGGCTGCGGCTTGGCACGTGGGGTCCGGCAGGCAGATCCCTTGTGCTGCAGCCCATCGATCATCTGCGCGTACACGCAGCCAGGGCCCATGGCCGGCGGGGCAGTTCGGCCGGCGGGCGCCTGCAATGCGACTCCGGTTGTCCGAGTACGTAATGGACGGCGCCGGCGGCTGCGCGCCAGACGAGAGTCGAGGCAAAAGGTACGGGCAACAACAGCCGCTGCCCTCGGCACATTCTGCCATTGTGTCGCGACGGAACCGACAAGGACGGCGAGTGTCGTCGTCTGCCTTTTTCACAGTGCCAGCTGTGCCGGCTGTGTGGCGTGGCTGCGGGATTGGGCCGCAGCGCCACCCCTGGAGGCCACCGACCAATCGTCGTTGCCGCCGGCCTCAGATGAGGCTGCTTCCCAAACACGTCTCACCACTGGCCACAGTCGCCCGCGACCCGCCTTTGCGTCGACGATTTGCTGAGCAAAAGCGGCTGCGATGACGACACTGAACAGGCGCGGCCGAGACGCATCCGTCAATTGACGGCGCCCTCGCCTGGACAGCAGCGTCCGATTGCTCCAATTGCAGCCATTGGTGTGCGCGGGCCAGCCGCCACGACATCGCCACATTTCTCCCACAAGGCGAGGCAGCGATGGTCAGCATCTCGCAGCGCCTGGGGCGCACCCGTCCAAGCTCCAACCCAGGTATATGGCTTCTCGGACGGTACGGGCCGCCGTTTGCTGGCCTATTTCTTGACTTGGGCCTGTCCTCGTGATTTTCCGCGCGCCCTGCAAAAGTGGCGCTCTCTATGGAGCCGGCCAGCATTTGGGCCTGGCCTGGCCTGGCCAGATCAGATCGCAGCGCCGATGGCCGGCCGGACGCACCTCGTCTAGAGTAGGGCGTGACAAGCGCGTAGAAGACCGTTGGCTCTGGCTGTGGCGTTCAAGCCGCAACGGCCCCCCCAAGCTGCCCAGCAAGCCCGTCGGCTGCCGTGGTGCCGCGGCCACTGTAGCTGGCCGTTGAGTGTTTTGTGCCCTCCCTCCCGCGTCCTCCCTGCCGCGGCACTCCTAATCCCAGGGCATTGCGCAGCTGCAATAACACCTTGCATTCATCCGAACCGTCATGGCCTCCCCATGTCCCTTGGCGGTCGACAGCTTGGAGGTGCAAACATCGTACGTCCCTTCACCCTCCCCAGGCCCACGCGCGCCCATGCATGCCAGCCACCTGCGTCTGGCCTTGATGACCCTCCACACCCGTGGGGTGTGGGTGACAGCTCATCGCGCCTTGCTTTCCATCGCCCCGGCCGCTTCCTGGACCTCCTCGTAGCCGACCCTTATTGCTTCGACTCCTTCCCACACGGCCACGCTTTTGGCCCTACCCCCGTCCTCTCGCTGTTCGCCCGCCCTTCTCCCAGTCCATAGTCCGCTTGTGCAGACCCCGACTTCACCCCTCTCTGCTGTTGTACGCCAGGGTTCCATGGTCGGCTTGGCCACCGTTCTCCTGTCCAATGTCGTACATGCGGTCCAGAACCCCGACCACCGTTACCGTTAATGCCCAAGCCGTGCGCGGCGTCTTCTAGAACCCCTTGCCAGCATATCGGGCATCTATTCGGGGGCTTCTGTCCGCTGTGGCCCACGACCGCAGCCGGCAGGGCTTCAAACGCAGCAGAAAACAAGTGTGCACTCCTCCCACCCAGCTACGTGTCTGAGGAGCCTGGGTGAC
>PYSQ01000657.1:0-13325 GCA_003049435.1 Nakataea oryzae | reverse complement strand
GGCCCGCCGCGACCCTGGTCCCCGTGAGCCCCGCCCCAGGCCCGCCTCCCCGCCTCCCCGTCCCATCACCCTGCAGGACGAGGGTGGCGCGCGTCGCCGCCGTCCGCGCGCCGTCTCAGAGCTCGACGAGTAGACGGCCCGGGGGAGCGGAACCAAGGGAATTGGAGAAGAGATGAAGGGGACGCTAGAAAGGACCCTTGTCGACTGCACGCCTCGCGCACAAAGACAGTCGAAACGTGGGACCTGCTGTCTGTGCAAGGATCTGTCCAGTCGTTTAGAGATGCTTGCAAAAACCTTGACCTGTATTTAAGCTGCCCGCCTTGTTCTCCTGGGAACTAGGCGATAGATATAAATGCTCGTTTTTATACTCCAGGCCCTTTTCTGCGTGAACTCCGTTCTGATGCGAAACTGGGCCACGGCCTCGCACTTGCTTTGATGCACAAGTATAGCCCTACCGGCGTACCACTAAAGGTCTCTTCGCGCAACCGTCTCAATAACCGAAATGCCACCCGCGCGGGCAGCAAATACCTTTTATCATATATGCATATATTCCTGCACCCCCCATCCTTTATGCCCAGACTTTTGTTACATACAAGTTGGTAGGAATCGGCCCCCAGATTTTTGCGCCACCAACTTACATAGCAATTGGCCCCCAGACTTTTGCCCCATACAAGTTGTTAGGAATTAGCCCCCAGACTTTTGCACTACTAACTTACATAGCAGTCGGCCTTTAGACTTTTGCGCTACCAATTTGCATGGCAATCAGCCCCCAAACTTTTGCACCACCAATTTACATAGCAGTCGGCCCCCAGACTTTTGCTGCATATAAATTGCTAGGAATCAGCCACCAGACTTTTGCCGCATACAAGTTGGCAGGAGTTGGGCCCCAGACTTTTGTTACATATAAATTGTTAGGAATTAGCCCCCAGACTTTTGCTATATACAAGGTGTGAGGAAAAAGCTGTTAGTGTGTATAAGCGGAATGGCGTGGGTGGTAGTCGAGCTGTTCAAGGCTATATAGCTATAGCTTGGCGGCTATTGCAGCTTTTATTGGAGGACAGGCGAGGGGTCGGCCGGGCTGAGACCAAGTGCGCATGGAGGGGTCAGGCTTAGCCGGTCCAAAATCCCGTCTTAGGCGTGCCCGACTTCCTTGATCAGCAACGTTGGCACATGCAAATCGCCTCTTCTGCGAGACTTGCGACCTTTGCCCTTGTTCCTCTGCTATTGAACACGATGCCCATCCGACTGATCGACCTCGAGACCCTCCACATGGAGGTCTTCAACAACGACGAAACGACTCCCCCCTACGCCATCTTGTCCCACACCTGGGTCCATGGCGCCGAGACCAACCTGAAGGAGATGACACAGGCCGCGGAGCAGCGGCGCATGCTTCCCCCCTCGACCCCGCAAGGCCGCCCCAGGGACAGCGAGATCCATGCCGGCCTCGTCAAGGTGCAACTCGCCTGCAAGGCTGCGTGGCAGGGTGGCCACAAGTACTTGTGGATCGACACCTGCTGCATCGACCAGCAGAGCCTCACCGAGCTGAGCGAGGCCATCAACTCCATGTTCAACTGGTACAGGCGGGCCGAGGTTTGCTACGCATACCTGAGCGACCTCGAGGCGGGCGCGGACCTCGAGACCGGCCTGCCCGGCTGCCGCTGGTTCAAGCGTGGCTGGTGCCTGCAGGAGCTCATCGCGCCAAAAGACGTTGTTTTTCTGGACCGCGACTGGCTCGCTGTGGGGTCCAAGCTGGCGTGGAACACGGCAATACTCGTATCCAAAATCACGCGGATTCCCGAGAGCATCTTGGTCAGCACTGATATCACCGCCGCCCTAGAACACACTGCGGTGTCTGTCAAGATGTCGTGGGCGGCTACCAGGACAACGACCAGGACCGAGGACGTTGCCTATTGTCTCCTCGGCATCTTTGGCATCAACATCCCGCTGCTATATGGGGAGGGCATGAACGCCTTTGTGCGTCTGCAGCATGAAATCATCAGGCAGACCAACGATCTCACCATCTTCCACTCTCTGGATGACTCCAGGGACCTAGAAGCGCCTTGGGACTCTACCTACGCCCATTGGAACCAAACACCATACCGGTCCCTTCTGGCTGGGTCGCCGGCCAATTTCTTGGGCCAAGTGGACGCATGGCCGGATTCCAAAATGGAGCTGTATGGTCTGGATTCACAGACGATATCCTTTTCTTTGGAGAACGCCGGCTTGTTCATCCGGGACGCCATGATGTGGGTTCTGAAGCATGAATCTGGTGGCGCCTGCTACGGCATCCCAATAGCGGAGGGGAACCATTATCTTGCCAAAGGCCGTCGCCGGCGCTACATGATTCTGCAAAAGGTCGGGCCAGGGAGGTTCGCCCGGCTCAGCTCCAGCTTTGTCGTGCGCCATGGCCTGGGCATCGTAGCCCCGCAGCATGATCGCGAAGCACCAGCCCCCACGGAGCCGCGGCCCGCCGGACAGGCAGCCTATGGACCCGAGGCGGGCGAACTCGTCTTTTCAGGGCAGTACAGAATTTTCGAAGGCGACTCTTACGTTTTAACCGGCTGCGACGAGGCCAAATGGTCTCAGGAACCGATGAGTGCCGTTTTTGGGTTCGAGGTTGCGGGAAGGCGGCTGCCATGGTCAGAGTTTTCCCATTTTCAACCCATCGACGCTGAGCCCCGAGGACGCTTCGATGCCCCAAGTTTTGGCTTCATCCATTCAAGCGACAGGAACAGCAAATTCCACCTGCTGGGATACGTCCACCTGCTCCTCACGCCCCCTCCTGGCTCTCACCTCTCCAAGGCCCGCGGCGAGAGCTTCTACATTGCTTGCAGGTTTTCCGAAAAGCACGAGCCTGTCATTCAGCTCTACACGCGCGCCGAGTGGCAGAAAGTCTGGACAGCGTATGATGCCGCCATGTGGCACTACAAAAGGTTCAATACTACGAGGGAAGCTTTGGATATTGAGGGGGGACTGGCCAACATTCAGCATCTGCGTATCAAGGAGCCGAGTGGGGAAAAGGGACTGGAGCTGAAGATTTCGGCAGATGTGAAGAGTCCACATGGAAGCCACCTGTTGTCGTGGGAGGCTTACGAGATAGTTGTTGGCATGGAGCTCGCCGAAACTGGGGGCTTTGCGTGAGACCACTTCTGTAGGTGGCACGATGGACGCGCTGGTGCCACCGATCTTGTGCGCCGGCTTTCATACACCCTCGCGTCTCGCAGCCACACGGCTTCCCAGTGCTTTCCACACCTCTGGTTCGGATTCTTTTTCCCGCCCACTTGGATTGCAAAAGTGGATATCGCGCCCGTGGTCGACCGGGGATGCCGGAAGGGGCCCAGGGGCCGGAGGGATCCGCAGCATCCATTCGCATGCAAGCGTGGGAGGTCTGCAGCCATGCCTGTCACCGCTCATGCTATCCTGAGAAACTCCCACATCGTGTGAGGAGCTCTTCGGCCTCGGCCAGTTTGAGTTTTCCGGCTGCTCGTCGCGCTGGCCCCGCTGGGAGTGGCTCAGGGAAGACTCGGGGCTGGGAAAGTTCGATATTCAGCCGGTGACGCCGCGCAGCATCCCAGTCGGCCACGAGTAATGCGGTGCTGTCGGGTGGCAGGCGGGCATATCCCTGGTGCTGGGCTGCCCAGTCCTATATAGACCGTGTCGGGTCTCCCCCTCCCATTTTGGAAGAATTTCCGTTTGGCATAGGTAGGCAGTCTCTCGTTTCTCGCCTTTTCCCTCGCCACACACGCACACGCACACGCACTCGCCACGATGCCCGGCTTCTCCCACGCGCTCGTCGCGCTTACGACACTGGCCGCCGCCGCCGCCGCCAACCCCGTGGCGAAGCAGCCCGACGCCGGCGGCTTCACGCTCGAGCAGGTCGCCAGGCCGGCGCGGCGCGGCGAGGCGGCGCCGCCCGTCGCGAGCGGGCCCTGGGCCGTCTACACGACCCACCTCCGCTACGGCGCCCAGGTCCCGGCCGCCCTCGCCGCGGCCGTCGCGGCCGGCGGCGCGGCACCGCTGGGCAGGAGGCAGCAAAAGCAGCACAGCAGCACGTACGCGGCCAACTCGCGCAACGACACCGAGTGGGTCACGGCAATCGAGATCGGCACGCCGCCGCAGCTGGTGCACGTCCAGGCCGACTCGGGCTCGGCCGACTTTTGGATCATGGGGCCCGGCGCCAACGCGGCCAACCACTCCACCTACGACCCGGCCAAGAGCACGACGGCCGAGACGATCCCGGGCCTGACGTGGAACAAGACGTACGCGGCCGGCGACTTTGCCGTGGGCAGCGCCGTGTACAGGGACGTGGTCAAGCTCGTCGACGGCGTCGTGGTGCAGCAGCAGGCCGTCCTGCCCGCCACCAACGCGTCGGCCGGGTTCCTGCAGGCGCCCTACGACGGCGTCATGGGCCTCAACCTGGGCGAGTTCGACTCGACGGTGCCGGCGAGCTCGGCGCACCCCAAGAACTTCTTCCAGGCCATCAAGCCGACGCTGGCCGAGCCGCTGTACGGCGTCGACTTCAAGGCGGGCGGGCCCGGCGCCCTCGACTTTGGCCTGGTCCCGGCCGGCCGCCACGCGGGCGACGTGGTCTGGGTGCCCGTCAACCCGTTCCCGATCCGGGACCAGACGTGGACGCGCTGGAACACGACGGTGGCCGGGTACGCCTTTGGCGGCGCCGCGCTGGCGCCGCTGCGCTTCTTCGCCATCGTCGACACGGGCACGACCATCATGTACGTGGACCAGCGCGTCGTCCAGGACCTGTACGGCCGGGTGGCGGGCGCGCGCTACGACGCCCCGTCGGGCGGCTGGGTGTTCCCCTGCGGTGCGGCGCTGCCGGACCTGTCGTTTGGCGTGGACGGCAGCGCGGCCGGGTCCATGGACAAGATCGTCACGATCCCGGGGAGCTACCTCAACTTCTCGGTCAACGACCCGGACAAGAACGAGTGCTTTGGCGCCGTGCAGGAGGCCCTCAACTTCCAGGGCGGGAAGCTGTCGATCCTGGGCGACGCGGCCATCAAGGCGGCCTATGTGATTTTTGAGGATGCCCGGCCGGCGAGGAACCCCAGGGTGGGCTGGGCGAGCAAGGCCTTGTAGGAGCATCAGTGTTTTGGTAGCATCAGTGTACAAGCATTCTGAACGATAGATCCCGACTTGCGATCTACAACCAGCCCACTTGTTTCGTGAAAAGTCGTGTTTCTCTGTAGGCGAGCTGATGTTCTCGTCTGTCTCGGCATCCATCATGTGCCTGAAGACGGTAAATCTCGGCTGCGCCGCGCCAAACCCACCCTTGCTGCTCGTTGTAGGCCCGCAGTTCGCTCCTTGCGGGGTCTCGCCGACTCGCCGGCGGCTCCGCAATGCCGATCACCCAGGTCGGTCGACAGTAGCAGCCGTTCTGCAGCAGACACTCGCGCGCTTGCTCAGGGGCTTGGCGGAGCAGTAAGGATGCTGGAGAAGGCGGCGCAACTTTCAGGGGCCTGGTCCAAGGAAGGAATCATCGTCGAGGCGTCAACCTGGTCATAGTCGGACGCAATCTTATCCTGGGGCCAGCCTGGCTTGACTGGAATAAGCATCGATCCCTCGTCGCGCCGCGCATTGGGCGGCGGTGGGCTGGCGGACGCGCTGAGCCAGGGTGATCCCTCACAGTGGGTCTGCAGGAGCCGCAGCATCCCGGCGGCCTGGCAGCTGGCCCGTCCAAGCCAAGCACAGCCCCAACGGGGTGTCACGGAAGCGATTGCCTCCTGCGATCGAGAATGCCCCTGCCCAGCCGTGCTGGCAGCCGTCGGCATCTCATGGTCGGCGCAGGGCTTGGTGCCAGACGTGCTTGTGCAGTCTCGCCTGATCGGTATCCAGGACCTTCGATGATTGCCCGATGCCCGTGCCTGTCGCTTTCAATTTCTCGCAGCGCATGCTGTGCTTTTTGTCTGTAGTAAGGACCGCCGGGCTCGACGCAGCAAATCAGTAGGGCTGAGCTAACCGCCTCGCTAGCAGTGGCTGGGTCTGACGCTTGGCACGCCAAAAATGGGCGCGCCTCTGGTTTCTGGAGTCAAGACGGCGGCCGCCAGGCAGCACCCATCCTTCTTTTCTTGGCGCGCTGAGCCGGCGACATGCTCGCCGCCCGCAGAGTAAGCCGCCCGCCCTGGTGGAGACTGGCCGCGATGGCATCATGGCGTCGCCTCAGACGCACCGTGCCGCCGCACACTGCAGCCCAAGCCGCAAAGCGCAGCGGCGAGGGCAGCAGGAGAGGCTTACTGCGATCTCGACGCCGAGACGCACATAAAGAAGATGCTGCCGGATCTCCGATGCAGATCAGTTTTTATCCTCCATCACCATCCTCATCTCCAGCATCACCATCCTCATCACAGCATCACCATCGCCATCACAGCAACCTTGGCTCCAGCACCCGACGCAGCCACCATCACCATCAACCCCTGCCACGGCAACAGCCCCCTTCACTCTGCAACCAGCGAGCTAACTTCTCGGACCAGCTAACCCGCACCCAGCCGCCCCACGCACGTCTAGGCAAACCACATCTAATCCCACAGAACAATACCGCCGCAATGAGGTACGAGACCTTTGCCGCCTTCCTCCTGGCCGTCGCCATGCCCGTGCTGGCGGCGCCGACCAAGCCCGAGTCCGCCCTGGCCGAGGCCGAGGCCCGCGCCGCCGTCGAGGAGACGATCCGCGCCATCGTCCAGGAGCAGCCCAAGGTCCAGGCGCGCGAGGAAGTCAAGGCCGCCGTCATGCCCAAGACCCCTGGCCCCGCCGACAAGAAGACCGACGGCGCCAAGCCCGTCGGCGCCAAGCCCTTTACTCCCGCCGTCATCCCCCCCGGCATCAACCCCCCCAGGTTCTCCATCCCCCGCTTTCCCATCCGCCCCGTCCGCCCTATCAACCCCTGGCAGAGGCCGGGCCTGAACTGGCCCATGGTGCCCTATGCCAAGGCTGCCGCTGCCAAGCGCGACATCGACGACCTGGCCGCCGCCGGAGGCGAGGCCGAGGAGCTGGAGCGCCGGCGCGTCCGGATCGGCGGCGGCAGGCCCGGCGCCAAGACCGACGGCATCAACGCCATTACCAACCTGGTCGGCACCTTTCTGCCGTTCCTGAACCAGCGCGACCTGGAGGGCCTGGACACCGCCGCCGGCGTGGAGGCGGACCACCTCGAGCGCCGCGGCTTCCGCATCGGTGGCGGCAGGCCTGGTGCCAAGACCGACGGCGTCAACGCCCTCACCAACCTCGTGGGCACCTTCCTGCCGTTCCTGAACCAGCGCGACATGGAGGGCCTGGCCACCGGCGAGGCCGAGCACCTCGAGCGCCGCGGCGGCAGGCCCGGCCCCAGGCCCGCCAACCGGCCCGCTAACAGGCCCGCCAACAGGCCCGCCAACAGGCCCGGCGCCAAGACCGACGGCATCAACGCCGTGGCCAACCTCGTCGGCACCTTCCTGCCCTACGTCAACCAGCCGGCCGTCGAGCGCCGCGGCCTCGAGGCCATGTCGCAGGACGAGATCCGCGACGCCGTCGCCGCCGCCGTCGACGAGTACGAGCAGGCCAACCAGAAGCGCGACCTGGGCGCCGCCGAGCAGCAGCAGCTGGAGCGCCGCAGGTTCGGGCGCAAGACGGGCATCGTCAACACCCTCACCAACGTCGTCAGCACCTTCCTGCCGTTCCTGGGACAGCGCGACCTCGCCGGCGCCGAGGGCGAGGGCCTGGCCCGCCGCGGCGTCGCGGACATGTCGCAGGACGAGATCCGCGACGCCGTCGCCGCCGCTGTGGACGCGTACGAGCAGGCCCAGTAGAGGCGCCGCGCGTAAGTGACATCAGTTCTCCTTTGGGTCGGTTTTGATGAGCACAACAAGCTGCTTGTGCTTCTTCCATCTTTTTCAGCTTTCCTTTGTTTTCTTTTCCTCACGATCAGTCTCTGGATTTTTGCGTGGCGCTGGTTGGACTTGGGTTTTTATGATTGCATCGGGCACGGATACGGATGGACATGGCGTTCTTGGCTTCTTTTTGGGCATAGGTCACTATCGGGTGGGCGTTACAGCGATTGGTTGCTGATTTAGAGCTGGACACTGCTGAAATACAGTTTTATGCTGTTTACTTTTTGCATCCTGAACTTCGCTGCGTGGACTGTCTGTCGTGAGCCTCGTAGGGATTGGAGATCCTGCCCAGCATGCATCTCCAGGCCAAAGTCGACTGTGGTATGGGCGAGTCTTGGGTCGTCCACGAGTCTTGGCCAGAAGGAGTCGGATAGGGCTTAGCAACCCGCCACTCTGGGTCGGACATTCTCGGCGATCCACGCAGGTACAGACTATCGCCTCAGATGCAGATGCGTGTGCTAGTGCGGTTGCTAGACGTGGTCTGGTGTGGCAATTGGCGCTTGACGGCTTCCACGCGGTGCGCTCCGCTGGCTGCATGCATCTGCCGCTTTTGGGCCGTGCAAGTGCAAGTCCCATGCAGCCCGTCGGAGCTTTGATCTTGCAAAAAGAGACGCGCCGAGGCCCTTCCCCAGCCTCTCCCGCCCAGCCGCAGCCCAAGAGGGCGGGCGACGAGCATTGGCTGACGCCAGGCTCGAGCAAGCAGCTTCGCCTCGCTGCGAGGCCAGCAGCAGCCCAAAAATACCCGTCAGCTGGAAGCCCCAAAGCGGAAGAGCGGCGCTGTTGATTGGCCCCAGCCCTCCGCCAAGCTCGCTGCCAGGCCCACATCTTCCAGAACCGGCGGGGCTTGTTGCTTGTCTACGGGGGGCAGCACCAGGGCAGGGCAGCCGCAGTAGACGCACTCGCGCAGCCCAGCGTTTTTTTGGCGGAGGCTGTCGCGCCAGCTCGTAGTAAGCGGGCGCGGAGAAGACGGCGGCCACCAGCACCGTCGACCGCTTGCGGCAATGCTAGCAGCGAGTGCAGTAAGCGCCAGCCGCTCCCGCCACGGACCGAACCCCCATCTGGCAGTTTCCCCCACACACGCCACGATGGGTGCATGGCGATGCGTGCGGCGCATCTTGGCTGACGGCCAAGGTCGGCCGTGGAGGCTGCGCCGGAGAGCATCTCGCGATGCTTGATAAATATCGAGAGTCCGAGCCTGTCGTTGGCAATTGACACAATCATCATCATCATCATCATCACCAACAACAACAGCAGCAGCAGCAGCAGCAGCAGCAGCAGCAGCAACAGCAGCAACAGCAGCAACAGCAGCAACAACAGCAACAGCAACAGCAGCAACAGTAGCATCGCACACATACAGTCTTTCCTCCACTTCCCAGGCTTCCTCAAAACTCACAACCCAGCCTTCTCCCCACATCCAGCCGCCAACATGCGCGTCACGGCAGCCGCATTCGCCATCATGGCAACCTCAATGGTGGCTGCCCAGTACGACGAGGCCGAGGGCGCCGACGGCTACGGCGCCATCAGCATGCGCGACATGGTCAAGGTCTCCATCTACAAGCGAGGCGAGACCGAGGAGCCCATCAGCGTGTGGGTCCACAAGAGCTTCAAGGTCCGGTCCGAGGACGGCCACGGCGCCGTTCCCCAGCTGCAGGCACGCGACGATAAGAACAAGACCGCGGCCGCAAAAGACAAGGCGGGCAAGCCGCTGCCCAAGCCCAAGACTTTCAAGGTCGAGCTGCCAAAGCTTCAGGAGGCCATCGTCAAATGGGTTCCCAAGCCAAAGAGCCCCAAGCCCAAGGGTCCCAAGAAGGACAAGGAGGGCGATAAGAAGGAGGGTGACAAGAAGGGTGACAAGAAGGAGGCCGACAAGAAGGGTGACAAGAAGGAGGCCGACAAGAAGGAGGCTGAAAAGAAAGAAGCCGAGAAGAAGGAGGCTGAGAAAAAGCCAGCCGACAAGGACGACAAGAAAGACGGCAAGAAGCCAAAGACTGCCGAAGAAAGAAAGGCATCGAGGGAAAAGGCCAAGGCCAATGCCCAGAGGAAGTTTGAGACCGGAAGCGTAAGTTCTCCAACCTCCCACCCCTGACTGAGCACAAGACTAACCCTCCGGCCCCCGAACCAGTGCGGCAAGAGCACCTTCACCAACAAGACCACCATCGACGCCCCCTTCACCGGCGGCTGCCTGGCCATCCGCAACTGGGCCAAGAAGAACCCGGGCCGGTGGGAGTTCCCGGCCAACCGGGTGCAGGGCGAGATCAACCTGATCGTGGCCGGCTCCAACAGCGGCGCCAACTGCCGCTTCGCCGTGCGCGGCAGCAGCGGCCAGCGCACCTACATTGCAAACGTCGACGTGCGCGACCTCGTCAACGACGCGCACCGCCGCTTCCGCGTCCGCTACGGCAAGAGCTCCGACCCGAGGCAGGGCCACCGCATGGCCGCCGAGGGCGTCATGAAGTGCGACAAGGTGGTCAACGGCACCACGTCCGACCAGAGCGTCAGCTGGGCCATCCTCAAGTACGACGGCCAGATCTAGGGCTTTGTGCGGGGTCGCCTTTACTCCTATTCTTTCTCATGTTTCATACCATCTTCTGTATTTTAAAGCCACTGCATTGGGCCGGCGTTTGGGTTCTAGCATAGCATGGGTAAATCGTTATAAATCATCATCATAGTCCTTTATTCCCCAGGTGGCAGCCGCTTTTTGAATTGGTGCTGCTCCAAGGGTGAGCGTAAGCAGAGCTCAAGAAGGGTGATACCAAGTCGTTCCAAAGCCGGCCGGATGTCTGCTGTTGGCGGGCTGCTGCTGCTAGTCATGTCGGTGTCTTTGGCCGCGGCTAGTAGCGAAAGTCCCTGTTGCTGTAAGGCTGGTTAAGGAGGAAAATGCTTGGGTTGCATTGTTCGGAAGCCATGGCTTGTCAAACAGCTGCACGAAAGAGGCGACGAGGGCAACTGCATGGCTTTCCCTGCGGCTGAGCGGCGGTGTGACGTCCTTGTCGAGAATCTGCTCCAGAGTCGCGGACGGCGGGATCTTGGCGTGATGTGCGGCCGAACACACGTAGCATCTCCCATCCTCGTCTGCAAGATCAAGGCACTGTTGGCAGTTCGTCTCTGGAGAGCAAAGTGACTCGCAAAGAGTGGTTATGAGCTGGAACCGCGGGCACTTCGGGCCCGGCGACGGAGCAGTCAGGTTAATAGCGGGAGCGAGCTGCGCTTTTGCTTTCCATGGCTGTCGTGCACCGAGCTTAAACTGCCAGCCTGGGCGCTTTAGCGTTCGCCCAGCCTCGGTGATCTTCATAAAGCGCGTTCTTGCCCATCAAGATACAATTCCCCGAAACTGATGCTGCCGAGGGGCGACCCAATGGATTCGAGTTGTGGGATGGGCATGAAACGAAACAACCCTGGGCAGCAATCGGCAACCCTACCCAGCTCACATAATCAGCGTATGGGCGAAAACGAGAGCGCCGTTCAAGGGATCGGCTCTGCAGACCCAGAGAGCCATGTCGAACTCAAAGACTCTGTCTCTAGGGATGCGCGTCACAGTTCACAAGCGGCCGTGCTGACCGGGCACGAGACACCTCCAGCTCCTCACACCTTCTCAACAGCATCTCCCAACTGTTTCGTCGCGGACTCTAGACCCCCTTTATTGCCTCACTCTTGGGCCAAATGCTCATAGACTTCCATGCTGGTTGAGTGGCGGGTGGGTCTTTTGGCCTACCCGAGCAGTGTCATATCTGGCCCACTTACAACGGCCAAATTCATCCAGGGACGGCTCAAAGTCTCCCGATATACAGTCTCGACGTGCAAAAGAATCCCAGAGCCATTGGAGCACAGATCAGTGCCAAGCAAGACAGGAGTTGGCAGAAGCACATCCGAGGACCGCGAACAGCTCAAACAAGTCGGAGACGCGTGTCGCGGATTGTTGAAGCTCCTATATAGCCAACCGCACCGTGCTGGCAATAGTGTGGCCGCAACCACGGCCCTTGGGCGGCAGCAAACCATCCATCTTGGCACCAGCGTGGGCGCTACAGACTCGGGCTTGTCCTATGGAAACAGCCATTTTGTATCAAATAGAGTAAAGCAAACAACCCGCCGAGGACGGACGGAAACCTACAACTGCCCCAACTGCATCGAGGCTCGGGGCATGGCGTGCAAGGCGCGCACGGTCGAGGCGGCGGCGCGCGCGGCGCCGAAGGGCGGCCTCCGCGGAGCCGAATGGGGCGGCGATGAATCCGGGGCAAAACCCAGTGTGGAGACCGGTGCAGNCGGTGCAGGGAAACGGCCTTTGTGGCGCGAGCTGGAGATGAAACGAGACAGGGCAGGCCGGAAAGAAGGTGGGCTGGCGCATGCTGGGGGGGGGCGGGGGGGGGCCCTGGTTCCATGCGCGCCCAGTTTTGGCCCAGATCGGAACCTTGGGGGCTTGGGCCACCACACGCAAGAGGGGCTGCTAGCCTGGACGTCCAGACCCAGAGGGCTTTTTTAGCTTGACCGGCCAGCACGCGAGACCCGTTGGCTTGGCCGGGCACCCACCCAGGCAGCCGGCACGACCTTGACGGGCCCTGGCAGCATGCAAGGGCCGACCCCTTCCCTGGCGCTTGCGGGGCGCGCTGGCTGATCTACCGCAAACGCTCCCCCAACGCAACGTCCGAAGGGCCACGGGGGTTTTCTTTTTAAAGAGGGCTGCACGCGCGCACCGGCCGCGCCATCCTGGCCTGACGGCGGCTGCTGCACATAGCGGACCTTTTTGCCAGGAACCTGTCGTCCGCCACCCCTGCAGAAAAGAAAAAAAGGGCTTGGGAACCACGTTTGCAACCAGTCCCACGTTGGCCGGGCCCATCATGTGCTAGATGTCCACCGCGACCCTTTTCCCCTCTGACGCCTGGGTGCCTTTGGATGGACAGGAGCCAGGACCGCCTCCACACGCCACACACCCTCCAAGCTGGGACGGCGGGTGTTCGAGAGCAAAAAGGCAAGTAAGCTTACTCTGCCGGTACCTGCTGCTTTAATTAGCGCCGCGCCAGGTGCCGTCATAGCCGGAAAACGACGCCCAGGCTGCACAACTCGAGCAGCATCCAGCCAGCCTGCCTTGCCCCATCTGGTGTTTCGCCGTGGCCAGCCGGCACTTGATGCCACCCGACGCAGAGCAGGCCACCACCCTTGCACCCGCACGCGTGGACAGGCGGGCCAAGACCCGCGTGCCTTGCAGCCCGCCAGCCAGCCAGCCCTTCCCGCGTCGCAGCGCAGTGTATGAACAGTGTGGATTCTTCTCTTCTTTCCTTTTAGAGTGTCCTCTGTTTTGGCGTTTGGTGTAGATCCTCCCTTTGATCACCCAAAGGGCCGCACCGCGTCGGGGCTTGTCCTGTGGTGATTGCGGTGTTGCAGCAAGGGCTGGCCTTTTGGTCCCCACGCGCCCAGCCCAGCAAGGCCAAGCCCTCGTCTTCCCGCAGGGCGCTGGCG
>PYSQ01000656.1:0-13333 GCA_003049435.1 Nakataea oryzae | reverse complement strand
GTCGACGCGCGATAAGGGTCGGCAAGAGACGTGGGATGGGGGGGGTGAGGTGGGCAGATACAGGGACGAAACGGGTGGGCGAAGCCTGGTGCTCGCGCGGGCCGGCGGTAGGATTGGGGGGGATCCGGCAGTGAGCAAGACAACGACAGAAATGGCAAACCCGGCTGCCCATCAATCCCGGGCAGAACAGGGTTTCTGCCATGTCACTTGAAACAGGGCCAGCCTCGGGCCCGGGCTGAGGACGGGATGGCGACATTGCTTCGCCCACCACCGCCCGATCAATTTCGTGGCTCAGGATCGGGCGGTCCTTTATTTCCACCCAGGTTCTCTGTACGCAGCTGGGGGGACTGTGCCAACAAGAAAGATGGAAGAAACAAGAAGAAAAGAAAACTAAAGCCACGACTTCCGGACTCGCGTGTGTTGATGGGCTTGCACTTGCACCCGGCACGATGAATGATTGCCGGTTGGAACACACAAGATATGCCGACTGATAGCAGCGCATTGAAACTGCCCCGCGAGAGTGCGTCCAGTAGCAGTCGACGCACATGGTCATCTGATATGGAGAAACAGAGGAAACTTGTGACGAAGTGACCAGAACAATGCCATTAAGAAGCGAGCCCAAGCTACCCTAGTTTATGCACCCCGGACAGAGGAAGGGCTGGCGAGGTTGGGATCGACCCCAGAACGTCTGATGCAAAGGCCAAGTCGGTTTCGAGTTGGCAGAGCTTCTGGATGCTAGTGCGCAGGGTGACGGATGATTCATCACACCACCCATCATGACGCAGCCGCCTTGATCGCCCCTTCATTCCCCCGAGCCCGCATCAGCACGTGAAGACGCGGGGCCATCCTGGGCCCAACCCACCAGCCGCCTGTCAGCTGTCTGGCCCGGTCCCTGACGTCCCTCACCACCCGGCCCCTGCCAACCACCTTGTCGCCGCCCACCGGCGCCTTTTCTACGTCGTCGTCCCCGGCCCGGCTCCGGGGCCGTAGCACCTCGACGCCCGCGTAGCCCTCCACGACCCCAACCACCTCCCAGCGGCCGCCGCGCGCCTCGCCGGGATCCTCGACGATGAGGTAGTCAAACCCCTCCCAGAAAGCCGGGCTCGCCAGCGCGGCGCTGTCCTCGGTCTTGTCCAGCGCGAGGGTCACGCTGCTTGCGCCGCCGGCCGAAGGGGAGCCGCCAATGACGTCGGCATCCCCGCCGACGCTGCTCATCGTGTGGTGCGACGGCAGGACCTCGGCCCCCGCGACGGGCGCCGTCGTGCCGAAAAGCGTCACGCCCGTCATGCAGGCCAGCACGCACGCGTGGACGGGCACCGTCGCGAGGCTCGGCCCGGTGCCGACGCCGCCCGTGAGTCCGGCTGCGTGCGCGCGCACAAACTCGAGCGCCTCGCCGCCCGGGTAGTTGAGAGACGAGAGTAGCAACATCGCGGTACTGCCTGCGAGGCAGGCGAGCACCGACAGGCCTATGGCTGCGCTGGCTAGTCCCCACGTCGCCGGCGACTTGGCGCGCCGGTCCCAGGCAAAGCCGGCGCCCAGGGCTGCGGCCGCCGTCAGGGGAGGCGCAACGTAGAAGATGAAGCGGGCCTCCTTGTGTGGCTGCAGTGAGTAGATGGCCACGAAGAGCACGTTGGGCCACACCAGCAGGCGGGCGGCGCGGTTCAAGGCGGGCTGGCGGAAGGACAGGCCCGCAAGCACGGGGATAAGCGGGTTGAGCAGGATGCGCGGCAGGGCCGAGGTGAAGTACCAGTGCCAGGGAGAGACGCCCCAGTTGGACGAGGAGCCCAGGATGGCATTGTAGTAGAAGCCCCAGAGCTCGGGCCAGAGGGGCCGTTGCCAGAAGTACGAGTCCAGAGGCACCGAGACCAGCAGTGCCGCGGTAAAGGACACGACAAAGGGCCATATTAACCTCTCCAGAGGCGCCAGGGGCGCGACGACGAGGTAGAGCGCGTTGGTTGCCAGCAGCAGCGCCACCTCGGAACGGAAAATCACGGCGGCGAGCACAAACAAGGAGACGGCTATGCGCTGGCGGGGAGCCATGGCCCTTGGCGTGGGGCTTGGCAGGAGACTTGCGAATGCCAGGGTAGCTGTTGTTGCCCCGCGTTAGCCCGGCCGCCCGACACGGAAGCACAATTATGGTTTCCCAAGGGGAACATACTGAGACCAAAGGCAAACATGTTGGGCAACGTCCGGGAGGCATAAAAGATGACATGGAACTGGCTCGCCTGCAGCAGGGCGTACCAGTTCCCGACAGAGGCCCCGTAGGCGCGGCCCAAGGCGGCCCTGAAGGCGAGCATGGCAAAGGCGTTGAACAGGCCCAGGACGGCGCGCACCACCAGCTGGGCGTGGCGGAAGCCGCCGGCGAGGGCGATCAGGGGCTGGGAGACCCCCGCGAGCAGGACGGGGCCGACAAAGGTGCGGGGCACGGCGCCCGGGAAGGCAAAGTGGTCGTAGCTGGCGCTCAGCTTGGTGTGCACGTCGGCCGTCGGCGTGCCGTAGACGAGCACGTCGTGCGTGGCCTGCATGTTGAACGACTCTTCCACCTTGGTGTAGGGCGCCACTGCCAGGTGCACCAGGACGAGTCCTGGTATCAGCAGGGAGAGGGAGGCGTCTGTGGCCGGTTGATCAGTTCGAGGTCTGTGGCCGTGTCGAGCCCCCGAGGAAGGGGATATCCAACTGTGAAAGCCATACCCAGCAGCCGCATCTTTGATAGCAGTCTTTCCAGTGCTTCTCACAGCATTCCGAAAAATAAAAATAAAAAGAAACCAAAGACCTAGCCCGAGCTTGCAGCCCGGAAGCTGGCGACAGAGACTTGGTGGATGTTGCACGCCCCCAAAGTTGTACTCGTGGTGATATCAAAGTTGGTGCTGCAAGGGACAGCACGTGCCTCCCGCCAGCTCGACCGCGTTGGGGGGTGGAGACGTTGCAACCCTCCCCCTAAGAGACAGCAGCTCCAGTGCTGTGCAGGTCGCCGCATTCCCTGTGGGGGGGGGGCGCCCGCTGCAGCCAGAGCGACCCACCCAACGAGGCTCATTCAAGCAAAAAGCCTAGCGTGCGGCCCCACATGATGCGCGCGGCGCATGCTCGGATAAACCATTGATCCACCACAAGGTCCCCACCTCTGATGCTGGCGACGGGCTAGGGGGCGAGCAAGGTTGCGACGGCCAAACGACACGCATTGGCACCTACAGCCACGCTGCGCCGGCCACCCAAACGAATCGCTGCCATGTGGCTTCTGGGCTTCTGATATCGACATATTTGCCTGTCCGCCCCGACCCTTGCTCCCCGCCCAAAGTCACCCGCCGCCCATCACCCAAACAAACACCCAGGCAGGTTCTTTTTGCTCGAGGGGTTTGGCCGCCCGGTTTCTGAGTTCAACCTTTTTTTTTGTTTGTTTGTTTATTTGTTCTTGTTTGCGCAAGAAGCGCCTGTTGCTGCAAACACCATCCCCCAAGATGATGATCCTCGGGAGCTTCCTTTACAGTAAGTGGCGCCATGCCTCCCTCCACCCTCCCCCTCCTCCTGGCAGAAACTGCCTGCGGCCTACTAACATGAAAATACCCGCGCAACAGTTAGCGTCCTCCTCATCAATGCCATAGCCATCCTCTCTGAAGACCGCTTCCTCGCGCGCCGTACGTTTTGCTTCCCTCCGCAGCAGCTCCACCCCGCCTACGGGGAACCCAACAACAAGACCCCCACCCCCCCCTTGAAGACACGGAGCGAGAGAGCGTTGGAAGAACAGACAGACTGACTTGCGTTCTTTGCGCGCGCACCCCCCAGTCAACTTCTCGCCCTCCTCCTACGACCCGGCGTTCGGCCAGAGCCCCGATGCCAGCGTCAAGGCGCGCGTCATAAATCTCATCGCCAGCGTCCGGACGCTTATGAGAAGTGCGTGATGCCCTTCCACCGCGCGTGTATGCGCAACAAAAAAAACACAGATGGAAGCTAACGACGAGAACGGTCGTTGATTGTGCAGTACCGCTCGTTATTGTGAACACCCTGATAATAATATACGAGATCGTCCTTGGCTAGTTGATCCTCCTCAATCTGGTAGGAGGGAGTGGAGGGGCGGAGTTGACACGACGAGCAAGAAAAAAAAAGGCCGTCTTTGGTTTCCAACCAGTTACTATAAACTAGGTGTCCCGTGATACTGCTTGGTGGAATATTGCAATACCACCTCGCAGACAAGCGGGGAGTGAGGGACGGTTGCCAAGACACTCCCCGTTTCGTGGGTTGGCGTTAGGGTTGGCGTCTGGGCATGCGCAAGTGCTGTTTCTTGCTATTTCATCCTTCACAGGTCGGGGGTGGGCTCGTTTGAGCAAGTGGGAATGAACCCTGTGTTTCCTCCCATCAGATTCGTGCTTTTCCTACGCATGATACCGCTTCTACGACGCCAGAGAGGAGTGGAATCATGCGGTATACTGAAGTGAAATAAGACTTATCCCTCCCTCTCCAATGACAAAAGAAGAT
Source organism: Nakataea oryzae (assembly GCA_003049435.1). Taxonomy (NCBI): domain Eukaryota; kingdom Fungi; phylum Ascomycota; class Sordariomycetes; order Magnaporthales; family Magnaporthaceae; genus Nakataea; species Nakataea oryzae. The sequence goes on along the minus strand of PYSQ01000656.1, from coordinate 8,863 downwards.
GCTACAAAGCTGAGGAGGCAAAAGCGACGAGTGTTATATTAGTACCTCAGTAGACGAGAATGTAAGAAGAGATCCCTTTCAAGACATTTGTTGTGCGGACCTATTCAAGTGTCTACATCGCTCACAATGCCCGACTTTTCGCCTCTTCTCAGTTCCAAAGAAACACCAACAAGAATTTTCCCCGACGTGTTCAATCACAGGGGAATCAAACTCGTGGAAACCCAAAATTTCCCAGCAACACAAAAGCGCTATTCCCTCCCAATACGCTCTGCACAGACCATGACTATAGGCGTAAATATGTACGCGGTCTGGATAAGACACGGGATAGCGTGACCGGGACTTGTATGCACATGTGTGGGTAGTACGTCCCTGTGGTATATATAAACAAATAAAAAAGAGAGCAATGGCCGGTTCGTGTCGTCGCAAGCATAGCTCGGTCTTCTTCGCGGCCGTCGCAACAGAAAACCGTGGCTTGCAACCGGCTCGAGTCGCGTTTTATGAAAGAAGGTTATGGCTCTTCTTTCTTCCAATGTTGAAGCTGAATCTCTCTTTCAGCCTCCCTGGGCTAGGAACGGGCCCATCGGCGTGTGGTGACGACGGCGCGCCGTTCGAGCTGGCGTGTTCCGAGGACCCGCTGTCGGCCCTGTCCTTGTCCTTGTTCTTGTTGAGGAAGCCGAAGCTCTTGCGAGACATGCCCCCAACCGTCTTGGATCGATTAATGAGCCCACTGACTGCGCTCGAGCCGAGCTTCCCACCCGCCACGCCGTTGCCGTTTCCGGCGTCCTTGGAAGAGGACGAGCCGCCATCCCTTCTCTGCCTTTCCTCCTCCTCTGCCGCCGTCTGCTTGCTCGCCTGCAGAGCCCTCCGCATGTCGTCGAGCTCGCTTCTGAGCGCCGACCTCTGCCGTTGTTCCCTTTCCTTGCGCTGCTTTTCCTCGAGCTTGGCCTGCTCCTTCTCGGCCACCTTTTTGGCCTTTTCCTGCGCCTTCTGCTCCTTCTTTTCTCGCTCCCTCTCCTCCCTAGTCTGCTTGACCGCAGCCGGTACCGGCGGAGGGGCGGCGGCCAGGGGATGGACACATGCCGGTACGGCGGGGACGGGCGTCGGGACTATGGGGCCGTTGGGCGCCGTTATGGCGTGATCGAGGGCTGCAAGTGCGTCGTGCTCCTCGACCGGCTGCACAGGCACCGTGAACTGCTTGGACAGGGGCACCGCGGCCCCGTTGGGCAGGTCGGTCGCAAGGTCTGCCGTCTGCGTTGCCAGTTTGATCTCCTCCAAGCCTTCGGCATCCTGCTCCGCCATGACCTTCTCCAGCGTCGTCTCCTGGTAAAAGAGAACATAGGCGCACGCCGTGTTTCCCGGCTTGTCGCCGAAGAAGTTCCGGACAAAGTGCTTGTCCACGGGCTCGACCATCTCGTCGTCGAACAACAGCCAGCCGCGGCCGGGCGTCTTGATGACCGACACATAGTGGCCGTGCAGCGCGTTGGGGCCGATGTGGACGACGACGGCATACAACTCATAGAGCCGGTCGGGGTCCTCGGCCTCTTCAGTGGTGTTGAACATCCTGAGCTGGTAAGGGTACACGACGCGGTGGAACAGCTTCTGGAGCCGACTGTAGTCCTCTGTGTACTTGAAGCGCTTCAGGTGCAGCGCCAGCACCTTGGGAAGTCTCTTGACCTTCATGCGCTTCTCGGCCTCCTGGAGGCCGCCGCAGTGGTCGCAGTGGAACTTGTTCCTTTCGCACAGCATCTCCTCGGCCGAGAACTTCTGGAGGCAGGCCGTGACGGACGAGTGCTCCTCCAGGTCAATGGACAGGTCCAGGAACGTCTCGTCCCTCTGGGAGGCGGTTTCACAGGTGAGGCACTTGGTCTCCGACGTCAGCAGGCCCTCGAAGATGTCGTGGACCCACCCTGTGCCGGGCGACCTGGCGCCTGGCAGCGGTCGCGTCAGAGCATTGGAGGCGCTCAGGGCATTCTCTACAGACTGCGCCAGGGTATCTTTGGCCCTTGCTTCCTCCAGCTCCTGCAGCTGTCTGGCGTTGGCCTCGACATTTGAGATGACGTCGTTCAGCACCAGGCCGTAGAACTCGTGTGCGTCCTGGTGCATCGAGTTGCGAAACATCTCGTTGTCGCGCTTGAATATCTCGAGGAAGCGCTGCGGGCTCAGGACGCCGGTCCTGGTCTGGCTCTCGATGAGGGCCATGAACAAGTCCTTGAGGCCGGTGAATGTGCTCTCCTGCATCCCGTACGCGGTCGAGTTTTCCTGCGCCAGCTCCAGGACTGGTCCCTTGAGCATCGCCTGCTTCTTCTTGTACTCGGGCGAGTCGGGCTTGTCTTCGGGTCGGACGGGCTGCAGCTGGCCCGCGTTTATCTTTTTCCTCTGCTCGAGGGCCTGCGCCCCCGTCAACTTTTTGCCTGCAGGTGACTGTTCTTCGCTGGGGGCTACGGGCGGTCTTATTTGGACGCTGACTTTGGCGCGCTTGGCGTTCGGGGTGTCGGAGGGAGAGAATGGCGGGTATTTGACCACGTTCTCCCGGAAGGTCTCGGAATAGTATAATGCTTGTACGATGGAATTGCAGTAACTTTTGGGGGTATGCAGGTCAGCTGGAAGGGCTCACTCATGAGATCGGGGCTCGAAAGGCTCGGGGAGGGCGCGGGTCGGTAGTACCATGTGTTTCCAAACTGCGCGCGCGGTTATGGTGGTTAGCAGAGGGCAAGCGAGGGCCATTGTTCCAGGGCGAATGCGACGGGGGGGTGGGCAGGCCATACATTTTCCAGGCCAAAGAACTTGTCACTTCCATCCTCGCGGAGAGGTCCGGCGTTTTGGAGCATCTTCTCGAGCGGCGTCAGCTCTGGGGCCGGCTCCTCCTTCTTCTTGCTCGCCGCGGCATTGGCCGAGGATGCCGACGAGCCCTAGAAGCAAAGTGCCGAGGTCAGAATTGGCCAGAGACGCAGAGCCTGGCGACGCGTGCGCGCGGGCGGGGGGCCATGCGACGAGAGACAGGGTGACCTACTGCGCCGGATTTTAGACGCCCAAAGAAGCCAGCCATTTCGAACGACGAGACGGCTGTGTCGGGGCGGATTGGGATTAAGGAGCTGCCTCGGGAAACTGCTTCGAGACGCGGGTACAGGTGAACGGCAGAGGGCGGTGCGGCGCGCGCATTCGGTATGCCCGGCCGTGAGAAGATTGGCGCTGCTGATTATGACGGCGGCGGCCCTAACGCAAGGAAGCAGTCGATGGCCGTTCCCGCCGCTGTGCGACCGCAGCGAAAGGCCGAGTTGCGCTACCGGAGGTACAAACACAGTGGGAGCAATGCGAGGGAGCAGGCGAAGAAGGGTACTAGGAAGAAGCAAAGAAACAAAGAAACGAGGAGAGAAGGAAGTAAAAATAAAAAAATAAAAAAAAAAGCGAATAGATTAAAAAGCCAAGCTTCTCGAAAAAAAGAAACGACAGCAAAGGGGCGATTATTCCTGGCTGGCGGAAAGGGCGCGGGATGGCTTGGCTAGGCTTAAAGGACGGTTTCGCGGTTGCGCCAAGGCTGGATTCGAGCGGTGGTGCGGCGGGCACCCGGCAGGGGTCGCGTGGCAGGATTGCACGGTAGGTTCGGCAGCGCCTCGTCGAGCAGCAGCAGGCCAATTGCTGCGGTCCTGCCGGCCGGGGGGACGACGTGTTTGCGGCGGCGCTGGGCGTTGGCGGGCGGTGCAGTGGCGCGATCCGAGGACGGCAGGGTTGGGACGAACAGGAACGCCGGTTTTCTGCAGATGGAGCAGCGCTGGGGGGCAAGATGGAGGCGAGGAGGGGGAGGCATTAAGACGGAGGACGGCTCGACGGGCATGGCGCGCGCACTCGAGGTCGGGGCAGGTCAAGTCAAATGTCTCCCTCCGGTGGGTTATCCAACCCCTGCCGCTGGCTCGCCGCCCCAGGGCACCACGGACGGGCGCCTCCTGCTGGGCTCTCCTTCATCCTGTAGGTGCATGGGCGCCCCAGGATCCATCCATTGGTTTAGGGTGTGGATGCGACCGAGGCGCTGGCAGACTAGCCCCTGGCGCTCGCCGGGGGTGGGGTTACCGTGCGAGCGGAGGCTGGTCTATCAAGCCCTGGCCGCGGCCAAATGTGCAGCTGATGTCGCCATTTTTGGGGGGGCAGGCAAGCGCCGCCACCTGGGGAGAGAGACCCTACGAGCAGCCGCACGCACACGTAAAATGGCTGGCTGCTGCGCACCGCCCTGGCTGAGGTGTCATGGTGTGTCTCTGGCCGCGGCCAGCAGCGGCGCCGCCAACCTGGCAATTAATGGCAGGGGAGGCGAACCACCATGCCGACAGCCGCCAGCCCGCGCCTGGCGTGCCCTGGGCGGGAGGGGAGGGAGTGTGAGATTGAGAGCGAGAGCAAGAGTGAGAGTGAGAGTGAGCACCCTCGCGGCCTCCAGCCCCTCTGAGTGTCATCGATCCTGCCAAGCCAATTGATCGGTGCGATTTACCCGCCAACCACCACCACCACTGGACCGTAAGCGATGGCACATGGGGCGTGCATACGTACATTAGGCCTGCTTATTTGCTCGACCGTATGCAGGGCGATTCTGTCGCGTGCGATCCCGGGTGGGCAATAGGTACGGTGAGTGCTCGACGACGTGATAGGCGAGGCCAGGCCGGGGCGGGTAGAGAATGCATGGAAAATGGACCTGGAAGCTTCGAGTCGCCCGCCGCGCTCCACCCTCGACTGAACTTGTGGTCATCCAGGGCACGCACGCTTAGAACGGACCCAGTTCAGAAGAGGGATGAACAATTAGCACCCAGAGCAGACACAGGAAGCCATGCTGAGGGAACCCATCCTGGGTGGCCATCCCATCACGACGGCAGGGCGGCTGGCCGGAACCGCCTGGCCAGACGCGAACCTGCTGCGAGCGTGCGTCTGCGGACGGAGCACCCAACCGAGAGGGCAGATCACAGCGACAGGCCTCCTGTCCGGGCTGGTAAGCAGGTGCCCACAGAACTCGCTGGCCAGCCTCCTCTCAGCATGGTCGGGGCTGATCAAATGTCGGCCCCGCTCCCGCACCCCGATCAACCGTTAAAATGTGGGGGAAGCACAGGCCCCCCCAAATCCTTCTTCTGGTTGTGGCCCGCCTTCCCCAGCAAGCGAAAGCGGGGAAGCCCTGGCTGGCTGAGGCCTTGTTCCATGGCGTGCAGAGCGTGGACGGTGCAGTCGAGTGCATGGCCAACCCAACAATGGCCGCCCAGCATAGGCCCAACAACCTGCACACCCATCCCTGCACCCTCCGTCGAGCTGGCTGCCCGGTTCCAGGCAGGCCGCTCTCTCTGGCACGAGGGCTCGCGTTCGTTGCTCGCACAAAGTAGCGATTGCAGCAATGTGTGCGCCCGACGGCCGGATGGAGCCATGACTCGAGGGGGCATGTGCTCCGATTGTTTGTCATGGTTTTCCTGCTGTCGCTGTGCGTCAACCAACTGCGTCACGCCTCGTTTGGACAGGTGCGGCGCCCTGCAGGCGCATGGGTCCGAAGAAAGACCGGCGGCCAAAGGAAATGGAAGAACCTGGAGGGAAGGAAAAAAAAAGGGCGCAGTAGTTCGGTCGAGGGCTGCTCCCACACATACGTCACCAATCCACCCAAACGGCCGGGACAGCCATCATCGCATGTTTTTATCCGGGTGGTGGCGCCGACAGCGCAGGCAGGCAGAAAGTACCCGCGCAGTACTCGCTCCTCGTCGGCCGGATACCGTGGCATCAATCCAACGGGCATATGCGCCATCGCGCGCCCAACAGCTGGACGTGACCCTCCATCAACGAATGGCCCGTGGATGCATGTCGGGGTTGGAGTCACACTTGGTGTGGGGGGTGCCTTCCCCCCTTTGGATGGCCGCGATACCGATGTCCTGGGTGGGATAGATTAAAACCACAATGGTGCCGGATGATTACCACCCTTCCTCGCCTGCTTGCTGCCTGCGAGGGGGTCCGGATGCCCAGTCGCCTACCCAGCCAACTCCGCGGCCTCCGACCGCCGCTCCAATGACGCGTTTCTCCTTGGACTCCGCCCGCCGCTCAACCTGACGCTGTTGGGTCAAGCGGTGGTTGGAACGTGTGTTTGAAGTCGCAGTAGTGGTGAAACAATGAATAGATAAAAAAAACAAGTATGGATGGATGGTGCATCGAGCCCGTTCTCGGCATTTGTTAGCCGCCTCACTCCTCGTTTTCCTGCCTCGGTTGTTCGAGCACCGTCACATTCTATTCCATGCCCTCGAATCTCCACGAGCCTCATTCTTGTTCTGGAAATAAGTTTTCCAGCCGCAGTCTTGGCCCGACCAGGCCTCTGATGCCAAGATCTCGAAAAAGCCAGCCCGGAAGCAAGACTTTGCATGCACAGAAGGAGCTTGTTTGGCCTGCTCAAAATCACCAGACGCTAGACTGGACCTAGAATGCCGTGCCTGCGCCATCTCGCAGCTAGCCGCTCTTGGCATATGCACTGAAAAATCGCGGCGCAAGTCTCTGGGGCACTAGAACCAACGTCAACTTCCACGATGCGGCCGCCAAATATGTCAGGACGTTGCGATGTTTCGGGAGATGACAGGGTGGCCCCCCAGGGGAATAATCGCGTGCGGCTGCAGCCGCTAACGTGGTGCGATCCTAGTCAGGGGCCCTATAAGTCCGTTACTATCTCGGTAGGCTCGCGTATATTTTTTCGGAATGCGAGAGATTATGTGTCTAGGCGTGTACTTTATCGGCTCTGTGGCTGCTAACCATCGGAGCTGGCTTCAGAACTATCATACTCCCCAAGCCAGCCGGGTTTGTCATAACCCACAGCACGCCTCTTTGATGCTGCCGCTTCTCGGGCGGTTGGCTCGCAAAGTGACGCAGAAAGTTGACTTTGAGGCGTGCAGAATACTATCAATGACAAAAACTCCTGATCCTAGCTGAGCGACGGGCTCTCGAAGCCCCCGAGAGCCCCTTTCAGGATTTGTTGGACCCAGCTCGACGGAGTGGCATACTTCATCATGACCGTGAGGCCTCCGGCAATACAAGCCAAGTGAGAGAAATCCAGACTGTCCCATTGCAAGGCGCATGTCTAATAACCACCCATCATCGCTACAGCGCATCACCACGACTGCCACGGTCGATATCAGGGCAGCCCCTCTCCCGACTTCAAGGTGAAGAAGCGAGCCGAAAGGCCCGTGATTCCTGCCTACGCCTCTCTGTGCTCCCGAAACAGCGACCGTCGCCGGGGCCACCTGGATCTAGAGTGCGGGTAGCGCGCGGCCCCTTTGTCCTCGACCTGCTCGATGGCCCTGCTCTTGTCCCAGACCAACAGCCGTGCCGGCCTGGTCTGCGCCACCTCCGCCGATGGCCCGGCCATCACGTGGAACCGCCAAGATCGAGAGGCCAGAACGGCGCCTGGACCCGCAGGCCAAGTTCCGACCACTGGCACGGACACGGACGTGCGGCCGACGACCCGGCCGATACCTCGAGCGAGTCCGGCACGTGGGTGACGGCCAACGCCAAGGCGGGAGACTGCATCCCTGACGAGCACTGCGGCGCGGGCAAGACTTGCCAGGCGGGAGGCTGCCGGCAGTGATTGCTGTGGTGAACACAGGGGATGCTTCTGGCTATGGGGGCTGATCTTGAAGTGGCAGCTGCTGTTCGCAGGTCTTGGGGATTGCTTCTTATTAGTGCCGTTGTCCTGGGGATATTGGAAATACCAAGTGCAGGAAAGAACCCAGCGGATGCTAGGCTCGTGTTCTCTCGACCATCCCCTGTGACTAGGCAGTGCGGCCAGCGCATTGGACAGCAGGCATTAGCAACTGGGAAATGGCAATAATATTAGCGACCCGAGGTGCATGACAAGCTCTCGGGTCACTCTGTTCAGTATCGTCCCAGTGAGTCCCGGTCTGAAGTGCCTCCCTGATATCAACAATTTAGCGCAAGTCGAGGACTCTCTGTCGCCGCTTCAATGTGGATGCAGCCAAGTACCACAGTAGGGGCGGGTTGCCCCACCTCATGTGACGACGATACAAACCTGCACCCAAAACTTGTATTGGCAGCCTGCAAACTACCACTGCCAGAACAGGGCTCCTTTACTACCGAGCCTCGATACCCGGGTCCAAACCGCACTCCAGCCTCTCCAAATGGCCACCGCCATGGCTCAATCGTCAAGCGCAAACTCCGACGGCACAACAGCCGCCTCGAAGCCCTTTGTCTCCAAGTGGGCTGCGCGGTATCGTGGGGTAAGTCCGGGGGGGCCGCCCGCGTCGGTTCACGTCATGGGCCAACCAACCGCTCGCTGCATGACGAGCGAGCAAGCAAACGCATCCCCCTCCCCTCCCCCCCAAAAAGCATCCCGGCTGACACACCAGCGCGTGCGCCCACAACACCGCGCCCGCCCGCTCCTCCATCCTCCCAGGCGACAGTCTCGGACCTCGACCCGCCGGCCGCGCTCTCGCTGACGCCGTCGGACCCGATCGGGCTGGCGCTGCAGTCGGCGTTTGAGCGCGAGTACACGCACCTGACCATCGTCGACTCGGCCACGCGCGCGCTGCTGGGCTACATCGCGATCCCGCACCTGCAGCGCCTGATCGAGGAGGGCCGGGCCGGGCCCGAGGACCAGATCCGGACCGTCATGACGCGCTTCCGGAGGGGCAGGGGCGGCAGCCCCTACACGGTCATCACGCTCGACACGCCGCTCGAGCAGCTCGAGGCCTTCTTCGAGGGCGCCCACCACGGCGGGGAGAAGCAGGACTTTGCCGTCGTCACGGACGACCGCCGCCGCTTCGTCCTGGGCGTCGCCACCGCCGCGGACCTCGAGGAGTTTGTCAAGAGGCGCCCGGCTTAGGATGTGGTGGACGGCTACCTGTGGTGACGAGGC